>CAJVPL010000279.1:0-32026 GCA_910591945.1 Ambispora gerdemannii
ATATTTTGTAATCTCAAATTAAGATTTTCAGATTAAGATTTTGAAATCAAGATTTTGAAATCAAGATTTTAAAATCAAGATTTTTGTGTAATATAAATATAAAAGAAGAAATGAAATATAAAAGAAGAGATTTACAAATATATTAACTAATTAATCTATGTAATATTACTAAATATAGTTATATATGTGAAACATTAATATTAATATAGGATATTTGTGATCAAAATTGTAAATCTTAGATTTAGGGTGATAAAAGTATATAGAAATAAGAAAAAGGAAATAAATATAATATTTAAGATATAAATATAAGATTTAGGATAATAAAATAAAAGTAAGATAATTATATGATTGGATAAAAATAATAATAATCAGGTAATAAATGATAAAAATTAAGAAAAAGAGAATTTTGTATAATCAAAGAAAGATTATCGAATTAGAGAAATTTATGTTACTATGATAACAGCATCTTGTTCTTCTTTTATTTTAAAGTTTTGATTTTGTTGAGTTATTGATAATGTTTTTAGATAATTTTGAAAACTTTATTTAATATTTTGAATAATTGTTAATGTTGTTGCTACTGTTTATGAATGTGATTCTTGACTTGTAATTATTAATATTAGTGTTCATGAGTAAAATTTTTGTTCTATTTTATATTTGAATAATCAAGATTATCTTTGTTGATTGAAAGTTTGAACTTCTTTAATTAAATTATTAAGATAATTAAATAATTCAAATGGTTTTAGAAGAGTATGTGGTGATGATTACTGTTGTAATTGATATTTGATAGTATTAATTTGAGATTTTTATTTGGTAATATCAGCTTTAAATAGATTATAAAAAAGTTTAAATAATTTTCTGTCTTGTTTTTTTGTGAGTTTAGTATTGATTATTTCTCTTACAATATCAACAAATTAATAGTGAATCTTAACTTTAATTGGTTTAAATAAATTCAGTTTTGAAAAGTGATTTAATAGTATCTAGCTCCAATTTTATTCTCCATCAAAAAGCTGTTACTATTCTTATATTGATAGATAAAATATTAACTAATTATAGTAATTAATTAAGAATTATATAAGAGTGATAATAGTGACTGTGTGTACTTGAAAGAGTTGAATACTAGATGATTGGGAAAGAGTATAAAAAGAAATAGATTTTGATACTTTCACTAGTTGAATAAGTATTTTATAATTCAAAAATACGAATGATTTATTAAAATACAAAAGATGACTTTTACTAATTGGACAAGTTAAAGTTAAATAAATAATAAATCAAAGATAATAATAAGCAAAAGATTATTTAGAAGTATTAATTAACTTCTATACTTTCAAAATTACTACTATAATTCTTGTTATTTTATATTAAATTATATCTGTTTAAATACTTGTAAATATAATACAAATCTACATGATAAGTAATTTTACTTAAAAACAATTATAAGATTAATTTTGAAAGTGTAATATCAAGAAATAATAAGTATAATACTAATTTAATATAAGCAATATAATTTAAATTAGAATAATATTAACACTATATTAATTAATATTAAATAAAATTAATTTAAAATAGAATGAATTTAAATCTAATAATATTATAATAAAATAAATAATGTGATATTAAAAAGGATTAATTGGTATTTTGAATAAATTATATATAAATTAAATAAATTAAAAATAAAATTATAAATAGAAAAATATAAATAAAAATATAAATAATTATCAAAATTATATCACATGATATTTTATATATAATTCAAAATATCTAATAGTAATAATATAAATTATATATAAAATATATGATTGAATTATATATAAAAGTTATATAATTTTAAATTTATTCAATAAAAATATAAATAATTAAAAAGATTAATTATTTATAATTATATTATAAAATATTCTAATTATATAATATTATTAAATAATAATAGTAATAATAATAAAATTCAAAATATAATTAATAATAATTAATAACTTGATATATTACTAATTTATTTAACAAAAAAAATATTATTAGCTTTCTATTTTAATAACTCGAATAATAATAAATATATTATTAAATATAATAATAAATAAGCAAAATCAGAAAACTAAAAATTTTAAAATACAAAAATTCTTTTGGCAAAATATTTTTATTATTAATTATTAGCAAAAAGAATTTATAATAATTAAAAACAATAAATAATTGTTTTATATAATAAAATTAATAAAATTCTAAAACTATTTAATATTAAAAAAATAAATCAAAAAACAAATAATAATTTAAAAAAATATTTAATTTATTTATTAAATATAATTCCTGATAAAAGTAATAACAGATATATTTTTTGCTTTATATTTTAATAAAAAATTATTTAAAAATCATGAAAATTTATAAATATATTCTTTAGAATATTAAAAACAATTTTTTTAATATTATTAATATTATAAAACATATTAATATAATAAAATTTTGCAAATTTCATGTTAAAAATGATAAATTAAAATTTTAATATTAAAATTAAAATAAAAAATATTTTTAATAAGCAATTTTGAAAATAATTTTATAATATAAAAATATATTTGTAATTTAAAAAAAATTTGAATTCATTTTATTTAATAATATTATTCAAAAAAAGATTTTATTTCGATGAGTTTTTATAATAAAATATTATTTTTATTGTATTTTATTGAAAATTTATCTAAATAAAATAGACTCAAAATTTTTTTTTAAATTATAAATATATTTTCTTATTAAAGATATTTTTTAATAATCTTTTATTCTAATTTAAATATTAAAAATTTCAATTCATCATATTTGACATTATAAAAATAAAATTTTAAATTATATTATTATATAAAAAAAATTATAATAAAAAAATCATTGACCATTACTTTTTTGGAAAGAACTATATTTTATATATTATATTTTATTGATTTATTTGTATTTTTATCAAATATTATAAATATTATTTTTACTTTGTTATTTATTATTTAATTTAATTATTATTATTAATTAGTACAACATTAAAATAATATAATAATAAAAGAAAAAACAAAAATTTAAAATAATAAAAAAACTTTTATTAAATTAGTAGTACAAATAAAAAAATATTTTTGTAATAACTAAATTTGTATAAAAGTAATACTTTATTTTGTAAGTAAAAAATAAATTTGTTAAGATTTTTCAGTTTTATATTTGAAATAATCTAGTAATTGTTATTTTTGTATTATATACTTGTATAATTTATTATAGAGCACTAATATAAAATAATAATAGTGAAAAGTATAATAATAAAAAAAATCTTGTAAATAAACTATTTTAAATTTTATAATGTATAAATCTTTTAATTGTATTTATTATAAATTAAATCTTTTAAAAAATCTTTTACTATATAAATCATTAATAAATAAATATGATTATAAAAAAGTTTGATTATATTAGTAAATATTTTTTGTTTTTATATCAAATTAAAACTAAGAATCTGTATTTTAACAAATTTAATTTCAAGAATATTCTGATTGTAAAGTTGACTATACAAGCTTTATAATTAGAATATCTTTGAAATTCAATTTTATTTTAATATAAAAACAAAAAAATAATTTATTGTAGGAATGTGTATTGTAATTTTAGCTGGAATAATCTTGTATATAATCTTTATTGAATAAATGAAACTGAAACTTTTCAATAAATCTAAACTTTATGTTGCAATTTCAAAATGTATTTCATTTGTCTTTCATGAGAATTTTTGCTAGAATATCAAAGTGTTTTTTCTGAGCGATTTTTCAAAAACACTAAAGGCATAAATTGCAGTGTCATATGCCATATACGTTAGGTGTTAGACACCTCAACCAATGACATGTCTGGTTATGATATCCGGTTGATCCTCCGCGTTTTGTAATCGTAATAATAGTCTTCCTTTTTTTGTTATACACTATTTTCCTTCATTCGACGAAATGTCTAGCGCAGAAGCGAAACTTCGTTCCCTAAAAGTTCCAGAACTTAAAGAACTACTAAACAAAAAAGGTCTTCCTGTTTCTGGAAAAAAAGAAGATCTGATAAATCGATTGTTGACTTTTGAAGTTGGCGAGAAAGTGACAACTACCACCACTACTACTGACAGTAGCAATATTAGCAGTCATAATAACAACAGTACTGGTAGAAATACCGGTAATAATAGTATTAATATTAATACTAAGACCCAGAATAATAGCGGCATCATTAGTAATGGTGATAATAATGCAAGTGGTGTTGCTGGTGATAATGATACGAAAACGGGTGATACAGATTTGTTTGAGAAAGATATTGTGAATTCACCGGGTGACCCTAATTCTGCACTTGACACGGATTTTGATTGGGACGACATAAAGTTGACCACTGAGTTAGTATTTTAATTATTTATCTAATGATATTTAAATATTAAACATATATTTTGTAACTTTCTTTTTTTCATTGATAGTGAGTTTAATGATGTTGTCAAAGATGCCGAACTAGACTCGTTACACTCTCTCAGCTCACCCATAGAAAGAACAACAGACAAATCAAAAATGGACAACACGTTAGATAAGAAGCCAGGCACCACCTCTACCATCACCAATACATCCACATCGATCGCAGATTCGCAACGGGCTTTCACCTCCACAACAGAACCAGAAATAGTTGTAAAACCCACGGGATTTAAATGCAAGAAAATTACCTTTAATGCTCCGTCGCAACCGCAGCAATCCATCCCAGCCCTTAACCAATCTAATGATAGTAATATAAGTTCTGAATTGGAAAAACGAAAGAAACGTGCCGAGCGATTTGGAGTTACTCTCAATGAGACTGATAAAAAATTAGAAAGAGCGGTGAAATTTGGTCTTCAAATGTCGAGTCCTGTCGATTCTCCTTTAAAAGGTGTGCGCTTTTATTTGATGTATTAATTGTTGAATAGGAAGAAAAATTATCAATGATGAATAATATACTAATTGATTCTGTGTTTATGTCGATAGCCGAAAGACCTATTCCTCAAAAAAAGACTGCAAGTATTTGACTCATAATTTATTTTGTGTGTGAATATCGATAAGATGATACTAATTTTATTTTATATAGTCTACATCAGCTGATGATGATGAAAAATTGAGACAACGTACGGAGAAATTCAATCTTACAAATGTTGCTGCCGATTCCAGTTCATCTAATGATGCATGGACGACACCTGAAAGAAGAAATTCAGTAAACTCATTGAATGAAGAGGAAAGGAAAAGAATCAGAGCACAAAGATTTTCCTCTTCTTCTACCACTACAACTACTGCTTCCATCATTACTGATGAGGAAGAAAAGAAACGGAAAAGAGCCGAAAAGTTTGGTCTACCTGTTATTGACACGGAGGAGGAAAAGAGAAAAAAGAGAGCAGAAAAATTTGCGACAGAAGTAAATAAATATTCGCTGATATTTCTTTGAGTGAATTCAATTCATTCACGCATTAATAAACTTTTGATTTAGAGTGCTAATAATACATCATCATCACCAAATGTTACCACTTCATCGGCAATATCTGCCCCTGGTGGTAGTAATTCAGCGAGCTCTTTAAGCGAAGAAGATAAGAAAAGAAAAAGAGCCGAACGTTTTAACAAATCTGTATGCACTTTTATGTTTTTATCGTGTACAAGTTATTTTTTGTGCTGTCAACTTACTCCGTGTTTCTTGTATATATAGCCGACGGATGAGCCACAAAATAAGAAAATCAAAACCTGATGGATGATAATACGAGAGCGAGAAAACGAACAATTCCATATAGACTAGACAAAAATGGGTAATTTTCTTGATTGTTATCTTTGCTTACTAACGTTTTATTTTTCGTATCTTTACCCAGAACAGGCTAATAATAAAATGATGCTTGAGGAGTGAGATGAAAAATGAATGAATAAGCGATTCTCTACTTGTTTTAATTTCTTAATAATATCGATCGGTTTTGTTTGGTAATTCTGGCTAGAGATTTCTTGTATAAATCCTTGCCAATGTTTACATTTTTTTTTTGAACTACTCAAGTTTTAACGATAATAATCATCATTACATTGTGTTTATATGTGGATCAATATTATAATATTCTCTCGATCAGGTAGAGAATGTGCCTTTAAAATAATTTGTCTAGTAATTTATATAATTAAACAGTAATTGTTTGCTGGTCAAATTATGAGACGGAATTTTTTCAAATTATTAATTATTTGATGTATGCTTAACGTAAACTTACACAAGTTGTCATAAAAAAATGAACGTATAAATAATTATAAATGTACATTATATATAATATATAATAAATAATATTTTCTACTCTAAATAATAAACCCAAAAAAATAACTATACCAAATAGATCATTATATGTATGCTATGGTGGTTATATTATATATACAACAACTAGAAAAAATTAAAAAATATAATGTCTTTATGAACCAGTCATAACATTTCGAACCGACATTGACAAAGATCGTCTGTTGACTTAACCAGTCATAACATTTCGAACCGACATTGACAAAGATCGTCCCAAATTCTGTGTTGACTTTTTCTCTAAAGCTGTTCCACCAAATACTCCACCTGTGCTTGTGGTCTGTGTTGACGCCACCAGCCCATTTTCACCGAGACCCGGAGTAGGTGAAGAAGAACCCCGTGCGACAGCTTTGGGCAAAAGATATTTAATGGCAGCCTCGTTGCCACTATCGTGTACAATCTCCAGTATGGTTTTCCCTTTTTGCTTAAGATCGAATACCTCCGCAGCCCATGCACCTGCACTTTTTGCGGAAACGGAACGTCTTAAAGTAGTAGTTGTTGTTGTTTTAGAATTATTGAGAATATCTTCAAGTTCATCAATCAATGTTCTTTCTACTAATGCTCCATTCTGTAACAATAATTCCGCCATAGGGAATAATTGCTTTATGCCTTTTTCTGAGTATGTCGAATTCTTGATATGCAGTAATGCTAATAATAACGGCGTTTTTAAGCCATGATCATTTTCTACCTCAAATCGTCGAGCAGCATTCACATCTGCCCGCAATGCGATTGCTTGCATCGCTCCTGGTACATCATTCTTCTTTACCGCTTCGAATAATAAATCTGTTGCAGTTCTATCATCATCGACCAATGAAAAATCAACATAAGCACGTTCTACATATTTGGCAGTGATAAATTTTTGTTTGATTGCACGTGAGTCACTGTTGGAAGGTTTAGGAATGAGTGGAAGTTTCTTTGTAGTGGTATTCGATGAGGATGGGCTAAGCATGTTTATAATGTCTACCCAATCTGCATCTGGTGATGTACCTAATAGAGATTTATCATCGGGTTTTGTAGATGGAGATGGCGAAGGTGATGTTCCATTTTGTTGGGCTGGTGGCGTGGTGATATTCACCTGTGGTGGACTCAGTTTGTTATCCGGTGAAATTTGTTTAGTTTCTGCGGAGCTCAGTTTTACTTCAGACACCATTTTAGCTTCCCAAATAGCATTTGATCGAGCATTGCCAAGCATCTTTATCTGTTCTATTAAATCAGGTGTATAAGATATCGTATCCAGTGTCAATGATCTTACTTTAGATATGTGTGTTCCGAGACTACGATGAATACCAGAACATTCTATAATCGAATCAAGATAAAAAATGATTAAGATCTTTCGTATCGAATGCACGATAAGGAAATTCGAGGAAAAACACTTACCAATACATAATATAACTCCTAAATTAATGGAACACCATTCAGTCTTGCGAGCACCACAATCGGCGCAAATTGAATTTGAACTATCAGCATTTTTGATAATATCAATAATTTTTCCCGTAATAGTCACGGGATCGGCACTGCCACCAGCGTCTTGAGGAACCCTGTGATTTGATATATGAGTGCTATTGGGTTTTGAGGGAACTGAGTACACTTTTCTCGTTTCAAACCTTCTTTTGTCCGTTAAACTCGATAATGTTCCTCGTCGTTTAAGTGAGTTTTGTCTTTTCAAGGGTTCCCGGGCTCCCGGGTTATGATCATCTTGCACTAACAGGTGATCTAAATTGCGACAACTACTTGTCCCGTTCAAGAGACTTTCGATAGCATTTGAGATTACCATCACCCAAGAGTTCATATCTTCGGCTGAAGTTGCTTGGTAAATTCGTCGATATTGTGGAGTGATTACTTCAAAGCAAAACCGACGATCTATGCCACGAGCTTCTCGAACTGTGGCAAATCGTAGATTAATCGGCTCGTTATGTGTCTCAAGTTGTTTTTTCCAATTACTGTATTCACAAAGTTGTCCTCCCGCCAATACACACCAATACCTTAAAGAAAAATTTTGTATATTAATAAGAGATCCTAATGGTCGTTATAAACAACAAACTTACTTATGCCAATTTGTCAGAGTTAATGGGTCGACTGCACCGTGTTGTGTAACACGAGAAGTAGCAAATAAGAACCCTTCTTTCTTTCTGCCAGCCAATAATGCATTTTCAGCATCGTGATGTTCCATATCACGTATACCTTTAAATCGATTTTGGACTATTACTGGTGATCCGACTGGACTTGCCGAATATTCATCACTTGCAGTGTCACCTGTCGATGTGCTTCCTATACTTTGATTTGTACTGTCCCCTTCATGATATGGTTCTGTCGGAAACGGATTGACAGCTATTGCTCGTGTTTCAAGTGTCCTTCTTCTTTCTTCTCTTTCTTTTCGCATCAGATTTATTTCTTTTTGAGCTTCTGAAACAGAAACAGTCAATTTTTCAAGTCCTGGCTTAAGATATTGTATACTTGTCGCTGTTTGCTGATAACAAGTATACTGCTTCTCCGCAAAATTGGTCAAATGATACAATATCTCTTGGTCTTTTCTTCCACCATGCAAATCTTGCATATAAGCATAATAATCGAATCGTTTCAGTTCAAACGTTTTGCGTTTATTCTGGTACTTTGAATCGGATTCGAGTTTTTTCTTTTCTTTCGCCGAGTCCACTTTCAGCGACAAATATTTCGATAAAAATTGGTAATAGTCTCGAGATTCTTCCTCGAATTCCTTTTTTTTGGTCTCAGCGACTTTTATGTCGTTTTCGTATAGCTTTCGAATAGGTTCCAGAAGAAGAGATTGCATTTGATGTGCCATGTTTTCTTTGAAAATGGATATTTTCTTTGATGCTTCTTCAAAATAGTTATCGAGAAGTTGCTGAAATGCCTGAGGATGTGCAGCGGAAGCTGTTCGAAGCGCATCCAAAAAATCCTCATCGGCTTTAAGACTATCTAAGATGGCTTCATGAGAGCCGGCGGCTGTCTTTAAAACTCTTTTTACATGATGCCTGAGAGAACCTGTTTTCTTTTCATAGGCAGAAAGTGTTGCCCGAAAAAGAGGTCCATCTTCAGGTTCGTGTTGATGTGCGTCGTCAGACATTCGTCTTCCTCCTCCTCCACTAGACATTGATGGTGCGGTCGATGTAGTATACGAGACGTTGATGGTTGGTGGTGGCTGGTCGGGGCTTGACGGACGAAGACTTTTGGAAAATGGAGATGATGGTGAGGCTTGTTGTTGTTGTGGATTCAAATCATGATGCTGAAAGTTAGCGGTGCTCCCATCGATAGAGCTTAAGCTCTTTGAATGTCGATGATGCGAAAATCGAATTGTATTTTCTGCAAATTAAAGAGATTCGATGTTTCATACTTAAATCGAGAGGAAAATTAAAAAAAGATTCAGGAAACAAATATTATTACAACCGACCAGCTACCCAAAATGTAAAATACCCAAGTATTTGGAAAGTATGCTCTTTTTTATTATATTCGGCAAACTATAGAAAATCTGATGTTAAGACCCTAGCAAAACCCTCCAATTTCATTGTGAAATAGTTAAGAAATTTGGTCTTACACAACAATGATTACGCCAACCATGATGAGATTCATCCATTGTATGCGGAGGGACCCATTTCCATGTCCACTCAATTTCTTCTTGCTTTGGGGTGAAGTCGCCCAAAAGTGCTACATTCGCATGTCTGTGCAACTATCCAAAATAGAGAATGTGTTATTAAACAAACAAACAAATAAAGTATCGACCAAGAGTTGCATCATTCTTTCGATCAAAAGATTCACCAGATTAACATTTCTTTATATGAAATGTTTCACGCACATCCATCCTATTTATTAGAACTTTAGAATTGATAATATGGAACGTTTTAATTACATTAGGATCGACATTGAACTCGACAGTCAGTATTCTCGCCAATTCTTTTTCGTTTGTTGCATTAATAAAAGTTAAACCTTTCAACTCTTCGGTATTTGTGGAATTTTCACCAACACGAAATTTGAATTTCAACTCGAAGCGTTTATCTTTCGACAACTTTAACAAGAATTTATTCGGTGCTTTTGATTGTAACTCTGGGTCTTGCGTAAACTCTAAAAGATCTACTGTATTTGGTATGGCTGCTATCCGATTCGATGATGTAGGGAAAGTTATATAAGGCTCGTGAGCGGAATTCGACACCACTATCTCTGTGATTTGAACTAGCGGCCGATACGGACCAAAACAACCATTGAAATGTAAAGACAGATTAAGAAACGAGGAAATACAGTTTAGATTTTATTATAAAAGACTAAAAGCCTTCAAATTTTGAAGTTCTTCGAGAGTTTTTTGTCAATAGTTTAAAGATTTATGGTTCCTGTTGCTTACATCGGTCTGGATTCTTTATGTACATTGTCGGGTGCTCATCCGGGTTACTGCTAACGTTACCCATTGTAGAAAGTGAATGTGTAAATTTGGTGCCTGTTATTGTGTTCTTCAAAAGCCCCCGAGAATTAGAGAGTAATATATAATGCTATTCAAAAAAGAAAATTAAAAGTCGGGAAACGAGACGGTGGTAGAGAAGCAAGCAAGTAGGATTTTCGAATACGAGAAAATTGTTTACATTCACTCTACTGATTGCCACAAATCTCAAGTCACACAACATGCGCTAGCTTGATTAAGGTCAACGAAACAGAGAATTGCGTCAGCACAAAATCAAAAAGTAACACAACTATCCTCGGTTACTTATTACATAGCGCTGGCTTTACAGTTTTCAAAAAATTTTTGATTCTTTATTTGAGTAAACATACTTAATGGCTACGCCGTCGACTTCTAGCTCTGAACCTGAACGCCGCCAAAAGGCGCTCAGTGACTACCGTAAAAAGTTACAAGAGCATAGAGAAATAGAACAAAAGGTGAAAGAGTGTAAGTCTTTTCGGTCAAATTATATCGTTCATAGATATATCTAGTGGGAATAGCTGTTGTTATGGATCGGTTTTATATAAAGATACGCGCATTTATTGGCCTAGAGACAAAAAGAAAAATGACGCTCGCCGCGAGTTTTCATGAATCATGCCTTCATATCACATATCAATTCAATTTTTTAATTCGAAAAGTACCTCGATATCCGCGAAACATTCTATCTATCTGTTATCGAGGAAATTTTTTAAGCCAAATCAATCACACTTGGAATTACACGCTGGCAGCGCTTTTTTTGGTTGATCTGATCAATCTATGGGGAAATTGCTCTTAATTCTATCTAGTTCGTTTGGGCCTTCGTGATTTGGAAAAACAATATGACAAGACCGAAGAAGATATTAAAGCCTTACAAAGTGTCGGTCAAATTATCGGGGAAGTGCTAAAACAATTAGATGAAGAACGATGTAAGTCGTCTTTTTTTTCATCTTGGTCTTCGGTCTGTATCTACGATTCAAAACTTATTTATTATTACTATTTAGTCATCGTAAAAGCTTCTTCCGGACCACGTTATGTTGTCGGTTGCCGTAATAAAGTTAACAAGGAGAAACTCAAGCAAGGCACGCGTGTAGCTCTAGATATGACGACATTAACGATCATGCGCATGCTGCCAAGGGAAGTAGATCCATTAGTATACAATATGAGTCTAGAAGACCCAGGAAAAATAAATTTTGCGGGTATTGGCGGACTTGGTGAACAAATTCGAGAACTCCGAGAGGTAAAACCAAATCGATGCATCATTTCGATTACTTGCATAAACTATCATTTTCATTGTACATTTGCTTGACAGGTTATTGAATTACCATTGATGAACCCAGAACTCTTCCTCCGTGTTGGTATAAAACCTCCGAAAGGTGTTCTGTTATATGGACCGCCTGGCACCGGGAAAACATTGCTTGCACGCGCTGTCGCGAGCACATTAGAAACTAATTTTCTGAAAGTGGTGTCTAGTGCTATCGTTGATAAATACATTGGCGAAAGCGCAAGATTAATTCGCGAAATGTTTGGCTATGCGAAAGACCATGAACCTTGTATAATCTTTATGGATGAAATTGATGCTATTGGTGGAAGACGATTTTCAGAGGGTACAAGTGCTGATCGTGAAATACAAAGAACCCTGATGGAGGTAATTTAAATGTTAAAAACGGGTAACTTTTTATCGTATCTGCTAGTTTAATGGATATTTGCAGCTGCAAGTATTAATATATTTCTTTTGTTTAACTCTGTATTTATAGCTTTTAAATCAAATGGACGGATTTGATTATCTCGGCCAGACAAAATTAATTATGGCTACAAATCGACCGGATACTTTGGACCCGGCTTTATTACGACCAGGAAGGTTGGATCGTAAAATTGAGATTCCACTTCCAAATGAACAAGGACGTCTGGAAATTCTTAAAATCCACGCAGCGCCTATAACGAAACATGGGGATATTGGTTTGTTTTTTGGGGGGGTTTTCATCGTATTAATTTTTTTTTATCTATCTAACCTTTTTATCCATTTTATTAGATTACGAAGCAATTGTTAGACTTTCAGATGGTTTCAATGGTGCTGACTTACGAAACGTGTGCACTGAAGCTGGTTTGTGTGATCTTTTTATCTTTTCTTTTTAATTGAGAGGATCATTTATTAATTACATTTTTGTTAATTAAAGGCATGTTTGCTCTTCGCAATGAAAGGGATTATGTTGTGCAAGAGGACTTTATGAAAGCTGCACGTAAAGTAGCCGATGCCAAAAAATTAGAATCGAAACTTGATTATGAGAAATTATAATATTGTAGCACATCAAGCTGTTGATTGATTAATTTGTAGTAGTTTTAATAACACTGGTCTGGTCTAATATTTATTTATGTTATTTTTTTAACATAGACAGAACAAATTGTGATTATTAAATATCAAAAAAATAATAAATTTATTATTAATCCAAAGATTATATAGACTGCGTTTGTATGTTATTATTGTTAGAAAGTAAATAATATCTAGGAAATTTATCTAAAGAAAATCTGGTGGCAATTAATAATTTAACGGTAAAATTTCCCATAAACCAAGAATCCATTCGACCGATATAATAGTATTAATAATTAACTCGTTGCTATAAGAGAAAACAAATTAACATTAAATTTTTCAAATAAATTTTAATCATTCTATCATTCAAAAAAATACCTGAATCTCTTGAATATAATCTTTTAACTTTTCACTTCCTTTATCCACCATAGTCTTTATACTATCATAATCCGCGGTCGCTTGTCCGATGAACTTTCGTGCGAATTCGGTAGCGTTTATTTGATAGGTACTAAAATCGATACTCTCTGGACGCGAAGATTCTTCCTCTTCACGACCAAAGTATTGGCTGGACGATATCGATGAGGCGCCTTCGAATTGTCGAAGTCGGTCAGTAGCGAGCGACAATGATTCTGGATCGTATTGGTTACGACCAAAGTATTGGTCGGAGGAAATTGCTTTCTGGTTACCGAATTTTTGTCGTGCATATTCAGGGCCGGAATCTGATATAATAGAAATACATGAATAGATTGAACGATAATAAAATATTTATTTAGTTATTATAACTCACTCACCCGTAGCTCCTTTGGAATTATTATCATCATTGTTGAAGCCTGTAGACCCAAATCCAACGAATCTTGCATTCACATCATCAGTCTTTGTTGTTTTAGTATTAACAGGCGCAACAGTTCCAAATCCCAATCTAGAAACTCCCATCCCAAGTCTATCAATTTCATCACTTTTCTTGTGAGATATTGATCCGTTTCCACCATTGCTACTACTATTATTATTACCCTCCGTAGGATCATAAGCTAATTCATTATATATTATACGAGAAAATCCTCTGTCCTCCAAAAAATCTGGTTTTTTCTTATCTTCATCTTTATGAGGAAACACAGCATTCTTGGCCGATAACTCTTCCTCTTCTTTTGCCTTTTGTTCTTCTTTCTCCATGTTCACTTGCATTTTCACGGCGCCCAATCCTAATTTACTTTTTTTGGGACCTTGTGTTTTACTACGTGCGAAATTTGGTTTCCGATTAGTGGTGGTAGAGGTGGTGGTAGTAACATTGGAGCTTTGAGATGTATTTTTTTCGGTAGTGTTTATTATGGGTTTTATTTGTGGGGTACCAGTAATAATAGTAGATGATTCTTTTATCGATGCTGTTGTGTTTTCAAATTTTTCGAAAAAGTCATCTTTTTGTGGAGAATTTGGTTGTTGATGATCGCTTTCATTGTGTTCCACTGCTACGTCAAATTCAGGATTCCTATTACGAGAATTCACATCGAAGAATTTGAATATCGAAAATTATAAAATTGAGGTCAATAAAGAATTAATTACTTTGTCGCATCCTCTTTGGCTCTTCGCGATAATTCCTCTTTGTATTTCAACGCAGCTCGTGAAGTATACTTTGATTTCGCGTCTTTTTTATTTGACATTGACGCGTTCCCGTGTTTCGCAAAGTACTCTGTGGCCGCGATATTCCCACCCACTTTCATCACTCGAAGCTGGTCCCATGTCCAAGAGTCCAGAGAAATTGATCTGTTATCGACAATTGTTTTGATTTATTTAATGTAAATATTAGTAGGTTAAAAATATTATTGATTGATTGTAAGGCGGGTTGTGAAGATGAAAAAAATGCTCTTTTTGTTCAGAAATAATAGAAATGCCAAATTCATACCTCACAAAACTAATGTGAACCCCTAAATTTCGATGAACGGAAGAACAATCTAAGCAAAGATAAATCCCAAAAGTGACACTTGACCAGGTAGGATTTATAGCGTTACAATCAAAGCAAACCTATATATTCAACCACATCCACATAAAGAGATATTTTTGTAAGGATTTACTCATCGCGTTTGTTCTTAGCGTGAAACTATGCTTATAAAAATATATATAACCTTATTTGCTCGTTGAGCAGTAAATTTTTGAAATATTTCTTGTATTTGTGCTTTGGAAGGTTCTGCTGCCATATCTGCTGTGAAAAATAGATGGTGTTTCTACTACCTACGTATCGTTATATGTATAGTGAGATGGGTCATATGATGACAATGACAATGGTTATCATAAAAAATTTATTATTTTCTGGGAGTACAACATAAAAAAATACATTTCGCATTAATTAATTAAACAAAAAGCAGCAGTTGATTTACCACTATCCTATTATTAAAACTATTACAATGACTGACTTTCAGTTTCCTCTCCCATGAATCTCAAAAAATTTGATTTAGTAATATTAACTGTTTCTTGGAACTGCCAACCTTTAGCTTCGCTAACAATCTCGATTATTCTTTTCAAGTGATCTTCGATTCCAATTGGAGAATTCAAATCACTCTCGATTAAAAGTCTATCATCCGGTACTGCTCTAATCAGTTCGCCTAATCTCTCGTAGCGTTCGTTAATTACACTGCTAAAAGAAACGTAGACTTCACATTCATCAATAGATCTTGATATTGGATTGTTATCAGCGATGGTATTTTTTTTCTTTAGCTGTCGTTTACTCGGTTTCTTTGTGAGACTTTTTATCGTGTCGGCAGATCCACCGTAGGAATGCAAACAAATACGTGGAGGTAAAAGTGGTTGCGAATTATTATTGCCTTGGTGTTGTTGTTGTTGTTGTTGTTGTTCTTGCTGTTGTTTGATTCTACGTTGGATAAAATCAGCTATGTAACCAGTCGTCTGTACACAATGCACACTGATTGCTCGTTGATATTTTGCCGCAATATCGAATTGTGCTTCGAATAGTGCGAGTTGATGCTGAATGTTTGACTGATAGACCGTGAGTTTTTGGGTTTGCGGATGTTTTAGACGCGCGGATTTGTCTAATCCTATTTCACCAACTAGCGCAGATGTATGCACTTTGAGAAGAGATTCCAGTTTGTTTAGGCATTCTTTGAATATTATTGGTTCTTCAAGGAGAGGAATCAAAGCGTCTAGTTCATCATCAGCAGCAGTTGTCGACGTGGCTGCTGTTTGTGGTGGTTGAAATACGGTGCGATAGTGTGATGTTTTGTCTATTTTTCCTTCTTGGAGTGTTAACGTATGAGCATACCATGGATGAAACCCTGTTTTCGTGTTAAATCAATTAATGAATGCAATTTATCGTTAAATCAATCAATCAATCAATTAATGTTTTTATTTTTTCTGCTTGAAAATATATTTGCTTATCTATTTACCAAAGCATGGAATCACCTTATCCGGGAACTTTTTCGACAGCTCTGAAACAATATCCAAGTCGTGCGAATTAGTTCCCATAACGCACAGCTTTGCAATTTTCAAATTTGCAATTGCGTCAAGATTTTCTTTATCGTCTTGTGGGTGACAATGCGCATCACACACGTCTGAAAATGAGAAATTAGCGTCCATATTTTGTTGGTTTGATTATCTAGGAAGAAAGGAGAAACAAGAATTCAATAGGTGAGGAAAAATATAAGTTCAAACTTCTGCGGATAGGATACGAAATAAATTAGTGTATGACGTACAAAAATTAGCGAATCAAGGAAAATCCAGTTTTATTAACATGTTAGAATTAGCTACATCTTTTTCACTACACTAATTGATTATCAAATAGGGAACATGGTGACTAGTTTTAGAAACGAATATGATAATTAGGCTTGGAGGCATTTGGAGTCCATACACCAATGTCGATACATCTGCGAAGTTCTTTAAGACGCGCACCGCAATTCACCTTTCCATCTAAGAATATTATTAGTAAAAAAGCAATCATACATAATAACAATTTATAATGCCTTAAATTACTTGCCAGTCAATTCTTTGTGTAATTGTTCATGCCCGCTCAAATCATAGCTTCCGCCTTCAAGATTAAAGGGGTAAAGCTTAGTTATATATAGATAAAATAATTTTAGTATATATTTTTTACCTCTTGATTCCTGGTAACCACTTCTCTGACTAGTATGATTACTACCGGGATTATCACGGTGGTTGTTAGAATAATTATGTTGATGATGATTATGATTATGATTATACATGTTTGATTGATTATTATAGGATGGACCTTGTCCCATCCTCAGAGATGGAGGAATTTCTTCGGTTGTTGACTCAGTCGTTAATTCAGTTGTTGATTCGGTTATAGCAGCGGTTGGAGTTGTATTATTGGTATTGTGATTCTCAGTATCTGGAGGAATAGTGTTTTTCTTATCTTCGTTGTTGCTCTGGTCGTCTATGGAGAGTATTTGATGGTTGTTGCTCTGGTCGTCTATGGAGAGTATTTGATGATTTTGTCGTCCCTGTGCTTGTTCCTGCTCTTGTTCCTGCTCTTGTTCCTGTTGAGGAGTTGGTTTTTTCTTCGAGTCTAGATTGAAAATGAAATTCGAATAAAATTCATGATAATTACACGTAGGGTAGGACTACACTTTAGCGAAGATAAGACCACTGTAGCAATTTTAAATAAATAAACAATAATACAAATGATGATAATACTAATAATAATAATGCTAAAAATAATAATACTAAAACTAAAACAAATAAAACATACCAAGGAATCTGACGATACGAGAACAAATTTCGTGAAATTCGTGATACAGCAAAGAGATCGGGAAGAAAATTATCGACATTTTTTCGTTGATTATATTAATAAATTTATTTTATATATATTGCTGAATTAATTAGTAAAAAAGTAAAAGTCAATTTTTGAATGTTTCTTACTTTACACACTAAGGTTTTCATTTTATTTCAAAAGAAAATCACAACTCACGACACACAGCGAGTATTTATTTATTCTATATCGACTTAATTCATCAACCTTTTTGATTAAAAACTTGGAGGATTACTAATATCTATCGTTATGACCATTGACTGCTGAAACGGGTACGTATTTATAATTTAGTCAAATTATATATAATGCTATTTTATCATTATATTGAAATCACTCATCATTTATCAATCAAAAAAGAAAGAGCCTATTTTTTTCCAAAAGTTTATAATCATGAGCTCATTACGATAATAAAAAATTCACACGCGAATTCTTTTGTTATCCATGTTAACTTTTAAATCAATTACGCGTCGCGAATATTTTTTTTGGTGGTACATGTAAAGCTTTATTAAGTATCATATATCAATATCGATATGGTCTATGTATGACCCTGAGATTTTCGAAAGAAGAAATAAAATCTCGTCTCTATATCGATATGTTATCTAAATTCGTGTTAAAATAATCAGGAACGAACTTGTACACATACGTACATGCAAGCGCAAAAAATCTGTATTCATGTAATACAGATAGAAGTTCTTGCGTAGTATCCACCAAATTTCTTCATATTCCAAGTAAAATATAGAATTGAGAGTGCCCCCTCTGTGGATTGAACACAGGACCTTTAGATCTTCAGTCTAACGCTCTCCCAACTGAGCTAAGAAGGCTAGGTTATAAATATTTGAGGTTATTTTAATTGTTATTTTACAATCTGTGCAATACAGTTTAGGGAGTTTCCAAAAGTCTAGAAATAAATTTAAATTCATAAGTTAGGACACTTAGGAAATCAGAAGCCTTCTTAGCTCAGTTGGGAGAGCGTTAGACTGAAGATCTAAAGGTCCTGTGTTCAATCCACAGAGGGGGCATTTTTGAAGTTCTCAATTTTTTTTAGTTATTCGTGGATCATCAATTGATGGCTTTATCGCAATTTGAATAATCAAATAATCATGTACATTGAAAATCTATCACAAAATAGTAAGCTAAACAATATCTATTCAGATGATCGAGTGTATAATATTAAATATGTACAATACAAAATATAAATATTGTTTTGGTTTTTATAATATAAAAAAAGATAAGTGATAGTATAACTTGTAACCGTTTCTCGCCTTTGATTCAAATTAAAACAATATTATAATTGTTTTTTAGTATTATTCTATAAACATCCCTGACCTTTGCGAAAAATTAAATCCGAGAGATTAGAAAACCAAACTTTACAAGTATTATGACTAGTATTTTTAGTCGTTATCATGAATTAATTGCTAATTCGTAGGCCGAAAAAACAATAATAACGAACAATGGGAATTGTATTTATGATTTACATATGCGGAAAACTAAAGTGCTAACGCTAAAACTTTTTTACGAAAATTGAATATTTTTTGGTTTACAAATCTTTGATCGTGAAATTCACTTTTTACACGTGCCTTAGATTTCATTGGTTTCAAACATAACTTGTGAAGCCAAATTCACATTTTAGTTTTAGTCATTGTTCGTACATAGCATCTAAGAAACAATGAATTGTTTTCGTTAAATGATATTGTTAATAAAGGAAAAACCTTTGGTCCTCCCAATCGACAAAAATCTAACTCTTTAAACCAACAATATCTAAAAAAAAAAAACACAGACAATTCATTTGCTGTTGTTGTTGCCCTAATAGTAGTATAATTTTTTTATGTACATTTATTTTACTTTGGTCATTATTAACGTTTCATAATATGACTAAATCGGTTGCTATTGTGTCTTGATGAAAGTATAGCAGATCGCTTGTCATTTTATGTTGTTGTTTTTTGATCGTAACACTGCGTTCATCATCACATCACAATAACATATCATCAAAAATATATAAATATGATGTCGTGACGAAGAATTCATACCACAAATTCATCTCTCTCTTCTTTGTACATCTCTTTAATCATTTTATCTCTCGAGCGACATTTTTTTTTTACTTTGGTTGACCAAATTAAAAAAATAAATTAAATCTATTACAATGATTGTTGCATTACCAACCGGTATGTCTCGTAGCATTGGCTGTATATTTGAAAAAGAAGAAAAAATTAATTTTTTCCAAATTTTATAGACATCGAGCTTTTACAAGCCGTTCTCTTTTTACAACCTTTCATCAAATTTTCGATTTGGCTCCTGCTGATAACATATACTTTTTGGTATTTAAGTAAGTATTTATCCTTGAACTAAGTTTTTCTTTATTGATATACACATTTATGTTAAAACACGCATTTATCTTTTGATTCAACAGGAATTGCAATTGAACTAATAGCAGGCCAACCAATTTCAACTCTTGTTAAAACAAACACAACACACGAAACACAAATATTACATCCAGCAATACCCACACGGCAAGCTGAAATGATAATGATAAACGATGCTGGCCATCGTCAACAACAACGAAGAGAACTCAACCTACAAAATTTTTTTCATTCATTATGGTCATCTACCAGAATTATTCTATAGTTTTTTTTTCCACTTAAATAATTGTATAGTTTTTTTATTATTTAATTAATCTTTTTTATTATTTCAAGAACAATTTTCCAATTTTCGTTTGTTTATTTAATATTGTATATAGTAAATTCACTTTAATTTTCTGTTCATTATATATTACGAGATAACTACAGTTAAATTTAATTTCTGGAGTTTTGAATTCAGAGATGAATCTATGGTAGATTAGTGTTTTGTAACTTTTCGAATCCATTCAGAAATAAATGACAATTGTTGTTTATTTTTGGCAAACAACAATCTTATGCAAAATTTTAATCATTGTTTGCGCTAGAAAGTATACACAACATAAATGATTGGCTGACTGTTTAAATGAAAATAGGAAGGACCGGTCCATAGTTTTTAATAACATAGCGGGCTTTCTTTGTGATTGGCTAATTTTTGTAGATCATTTTTAAATTCTATTGGTTGATAAAAATAGCATGCTTTCTTAATGATTAAAGAGATATGATAATGAATGCGATTTTTTTATTAGTTTGTTATAGTGTTTTCTGCGTAATGCAATTTAATATCTGGTAATAGTCACTTTATTAGATACTACAGAAACGCCATTCTTTTCTCCTTCCAGATCACAGTATTCTGTAAATTAATAAATATACGTATATTTATTTTGTCGAAATTTAAATATGCGGTGATACATTTTGAAGATCAACCAATCAGATTTAAGTACGTTATGCTATATAACATCGAGTTAGAACTATCTCCTCTTCTTAGTCGCTTTTATTGGGAGCCATTATCTTTCCAAAAGGTTAAAATTCACAGCAGCCAGATTTTTTGTTTTGAGCTCGTACGAGTTTAGAACAAGTTATTCGGGCTGGTCGGTCCGTAAACTTACTAATGTGTACCCATTGTGTGCCCATCTGACAAAAAAGGATAGATATAAAGAAAATTTTTAACGTGTAAAAATGCATATCAGAATCTTTTGTAAAATAGAAGAAAACTGTTAAACTCTATTAAAATATGAAGAGAATTGCTAGTCGAGCCTGGAACTGGTTGAATCGTCCATCTTGGAATTATCATCCGCTTTCTACTAAAGTCTCACCTCCCTTTATATCGATTTGTGGTCTAAAACTAGCAAAAACTCCAAAACGGTTAACAATATTACTTGTGTCGCTTATCTTGATAATTATTTTGGCTTATTTTCTACCCCGTTCTTCAGAAACAGAATACGCAAGAATATTTGATGGTAATGGCACGTGTGAACTTCCACCGTGGAAAAATATAACGCAAGACCACACTGTGATTGACATTACCCCTGGTAGGACTTTTGTTTCGATACAACATGATCCATTAACTGGGGATCAACTGATAAATGTCAATTGTAAAACTCCTTTTGAATACCATTTTCCAAGTATGCATTCTATTTTTAATTCAAAATTTAAATCGTGGGATCAAAGCACCGAAGGACAATTGAAATTTGAGGAGGAGTATGTAATGATTAAATGTGAAAACGAATCGAATTTTTTGACGCGTGAACCTATGATTAAAGAACAACAAAATTCGAATTCACCCTTACCGGATCATAGCATCTTGAATAGTCAAAGCCCATTAGTGGATGATGTCGTGTTTCTTTTACTTGATGCAGTGTCCAGAGAACATTTCAATGAAGAATTTCCAAAGACCGTCGATCTTCTAAAAAATATGCAACAACATACTAATAACAAACATGAAACATTCTCATTTAATCGTTATAATGTATTGGGAACTAATTCACCCCCGAACAAAGCTTTTCTATATTCAGGACAATCAAAAGATTACTTGAGTTCGAAAAGAGGAGATGCCGAAGCAACTTGGCTATGGGAATTATATGAAGATCAAGGATTTGTTACTATGCATTCTGACGGTGAATGTGGTGGATGGTGGGAATGGCCATACACCGGATATGCGGACGGATCAATAACTTATCATTACCAAAAAGTTAGAGACGATGACTTGCCGGCGCAACATCAATTCCCTCACGTGTCAATGTGTGACACTTATAGACTATTCAAAGACGAAGAATTCGAGAGAACATGTAAATTACAACATGGCATGGACTCCCAATATGATTCACTTTCAATTGACGGAATGATTGTACCATCTCGATTTTGCATGGGTCAAAAAGCTATTTATGAGGCTCAATTTGATTATCTAAGACAATTTTTGGATGTTTATAGAGGATTAGATGAGAATGGGGAACACTATAAAAGATTTGCAACAGTGACATTGATGGATACTCATTCACCTGAAATGAAAATTAAAAGTCTTGACGATTCTATGGTCAATTTATTTACAGAATTATTGATAGGTGATGATAAATCAGGAGAGAAACCATTACTTCATCCAAACAGGTATTTCGTTGCTAATCACTATATGCAAATATCTTAATTTATATTAATCGCGGGGGGGGGGGGTTGTTTAATTCATAGTGTTGTTGTTATATTATCTGATCATGGAATTCATTATGGTTCCGAGGCTGCTTCATATGAAGGACATTTTCATCATAAACAACCACCATTACATATGATCCTTCCGAAAAACCTTGCCGACCAACATCGTCCCGGATTCCTCATTAACAAAGATAAGCTTACCACTCACATGGATCTTCACATGACCCTACTTTATTTAGCATTCGGTCAATCTGAAAATATGAGTACCCTCTCAACTGCTGCTGCATTAAAAGATCCTTCCAACTTTTTCCAGGGTGGCGAAAACGAAAAAACTAGCGCGCAGAAATACGGCGAAGTACTTTTATTACCAATAAACGTGACAAGAACATGTCAAAGTGTCGCTATTCCCCCCGAATTTTGTCCTTGTGTGAAATTCACTCCCTTGAATAATAATTTAACGGATGATGCGATCATCATACGAAAATTCCTTGAACTTGCGGTAGATTCCATGAATACGCATATAGATACATTAGGAGTTGGCAAAGTTTGTCAGAAATTCGATTTTCATCCAACAACAGCAAATCTATCAGCAACAGGAGAATTCGAATATGGAGATGTGGCTTTCTATTCGGGTTATTATTTACCTGCGAGCAAAAAAGAATCACAAGTCTATTCGGTGGTGGCAAATATAAAAACTTTTTTGGCAAAAGTCAAGTTTACTGCAACTTATGGTGACATAATGAATGGACGTAAAAATAAAGTTGATGTGGTACAAATTACTAGCTACAAGGATGAATGGGAGGGAATATGCAGAGGACGAATTCGTGATAATGTTGAGGATGGCGATAATAAAGTTGCTAATGGAGAATTTTTATTGAAAAATTTTTGTTTCTGTTCAAAAAATTTCTGAGTTTATTAGATGAAAATTATTTATTTGTAAATCACCTTTCCAATAAAGGCTACATAATTGACAAAGATGCTTCCATTCATTCACGTGCACACATTGTTTAATAAGATGATATGTGACAAGTTACACAAACTTTTTAAAATTGATCAAACGCGAAAGCATCTATTTTTTAGTCGGCCTAATATCTAACCTTTTTCTTTAAGAAAAATATCACAATGTCTATACCACAAGTCGACGAACAATACCTGACTAATTTAGCCGTCTTATTAAAGCAAACCATAGATCCTAATACCAGGAAAACAGGCAGGCATACACTTACTTTTGTTCTTTACTTCCTCTTGGATAAATGCTCACATTCCTTACATTCTTGTCTAATAGCTGAAGCAAATTTGGCGACAGCTCAAAATGAACAACCTAACTTTGTTATTGCCATTCTGAGACTTGTAGCAGCTGAAGGTGCTGAACAAGTAGTTCGCCACGCCTCGGCTTTATACTTTAAAAATTACATTAAACGAAACTGGGTACCGGTAATGCACTTTCGTTGTGACGGAGGCTGCGCCTTTCATTGGTGAAATACTTAATTATTTTGATTCCTTTGATGAAAACACACAGGAAGATGAAGAGTCCAATAGACTTTCTGACGAAAACAGAGCATGGATAAAAGCAAATATTATTGATGTATTGGTTGGCATTCCGAATTATCTCCAATTACCATTGATCGACTCCGTAACCATAATAGCTGAGAATGATTTTCCACATCAATGGGAGAATTTAATTCAGGTAAGAGAATCAATTGTTATTTTTTTGCTTATTTTCTCACTAATCTTGTTTTGTCTGTCTTTTAGCAATTGATCAGTAAATTCAATACTGAAAATTTTGCACAAAATAACGCTGTATTGGAAACAATTCATTCGATATTCAAAAGGTAGAGTTAATTGAATTTATAATGATATCGATTTAATAATTCCAATTCTTACGTTTGTCTTATATAGATATCGATATGAATTTCGCTCCGACAAGTTGTACACGCAAATTAATATCGTGTTAGATCAAATTTGTGAACCATATTTTCAACTGTTTAAGGTGAATTTTTTATTCTATCACTCGATCAAGACTTATTCGAATATCAATAATAATATTAATAATAATATTAATAATAATAATAACAACAACAACAATAACAAAAACAATAATACTAATAAAACACACACAGGCCACAGATTTACTAATCACACAACATGCTAATGATGGTTCAATTCTTGGTGTCCTGACACAAACGCTACTTCTCTTAACAAAAATTTTTTACGATCTCAATTGTCAAGATCTACCGCCATTTTTTGAAGATAACATCAATGAATTCATGGACGTGTTTCATAATTATTTAACATATTCAAATCCTTTGTTGGAATCGCAAGTTAGTGGAATATTATTTCTTTTTTTTTTTGGTAATTTCCAATGGCTGAATTATTCTTTGCGCTTTTAGGATGAAGATGAAACTGGCCCATTAGAGAAAATAAAATCATCTATATGTGAGATTGTGTCACTTTATACCGGAAAATATGAAGATACATTCACCATGCTACCGAAATTCGTTCAGACAATATGGACACTATTGACCACCACTAGCTTGCAGCAGAAATATGACATTGTGAGATTTCGTTATTCTCTTAATTGATTTAGGATAAGCTTTGACAATACGTCTTTTCTTAGCTTGTTAGTAAAGCCATGGGTTTTCTAACTACAGTAGTAAGGTTAGAAAGATATCGAACGCTCTTTCAAAACGAAGAAACTCTCCAGCAGTTCTGTGAGAGGATTATTCTTCCCAATATGTCTTTGAGAGGTATATATATATATTTAACGAATATATGAGTATGATTGTTAAGCAAGAATTGAAATCCCTAATATTAATTATTTATTATAAAGAATCGGACGAAGAATTATTCTCCGAGGATCCAATCGAGTATATCAGAAGAGATCTCGAAGGGTCAGGTAAGTAGAAACAATATCATTGTGCAATAGATAGAATTAATTGTGATATCTAATTGTATTGGATCTTTGCAAAATTATGATTTCTTCCCAGATAGTGATACTCGCCGAAGAGCTGCGACTGATTTCGTGCGCGGGTTAATGATTCTCTATCTGCAACCAATTACTCAAATTGTCAATAATTATATTGGTGCCTATCTCCAGGTTAGAACTAATATTTTTTAAATAAATTCTTATCAATTTAATTTGAAATATCTGATTTCTTGTTGTTTATCAGCGTTATAAAGAAAATCCTTCCCTTTGGAAAGACAAGGACACGGCGATCTATCTTTTAACATCGATAGCCGCCCAAGGAACTGCTACAAAAGTACAATATTTTTTTATTGTTTTTTTTTTCCTATAATCCGTGTAAACATTCAATTTAACTTTATCTTTTGAAAAGCATGGAGTGACCCAAGTTAACATGCTATTGGATGTTGTGGATTGGTTCTCCAAAAATGTTTTACCAGATTTCCAGACCCCTGTTGATTCGGAACCTGCTGTATTGAAAGTTGATGCAATTAAATATCTTTATACCTTTAGAAATCAGGTGAACTAATTAATCATTTTAAACAGTAGAATTGTTGTAGCGATTTCGTCTTCATTGAAAGGCAATACTATGTCTCATTGCAGATGTCCAAGGAACAACTAGTTGCTGTATTGCCAGCCCTCATTAAGCATCTCTCCTCTACCAATTATGTCGTTCATACATATGCAGCCATAGCAATTGAACGCATATTGTGTATGAGAAAAGAAAATATTATGTTGTGGGTATTTTATATTATATTTGTTTATTCTATTTATAAGCTAATTATTGAACCTCTTTTATTACAGATTTACCCCTGCCGATATTGACGAATATGTTCAGACTATCTTGGTGAGCTTATTTAGATTGATTGAAGCTGGAACGACACCTGAAACTCTGGCCGAAAATGATTATTTAATGAAAGGTAAAAAGAATCTCTTTTGATCCGATAAAGATTCTGATATTTATCTAAGGTATATATATGATAAAACTACTCTCGAATAGCGATAATGCGAGTGATTTTCACTTCTCGTGAACGAATTTCAAACCTTGCACCGGAAGTGATCGAACATTTGAGTAGAATATTGAGCCAAATCAGTAAGAATCCGAGTAATCCCCGGTTCAATCATTACGTATTTGAATCGATCGGTGGATTGGTGAGGTGTGAAAATTTCAAAGTATGGGACTTATAATTGTTTCACGTAATATCATCTAGATGCTAAATAAAGATCTGATTCTATTGCTCTAAAGATTTTGTTCTCAGAACAATCTTGCTTTAGTGACACAATTTGAGAGCGTTTTGTTCCCACCATTTGACCAAATTCTTCGTCAGGAAGTTACTGGTAAATATATGAGCTGATAAGTAAAATCGTTATTCTTTTTATGATCGCTAATGAACTATGAATTACTTAATTTGTAGAATTTATTCCGTACGTCTTTCAAATATTATCCCAATTACTTGAATGTCATACGGAACATGATTTACCACAAATGTATCGCGATATGCTGCCAGCTATTCTCATGCCTAATATCTGGAGTTCTAGTGGTATTTATCCC
Organism: Ambispora gerdemannii; assembly: GCA_910591945.1. NCBI lineage: Eukaryota > Fungi > Glomeromycota > Glomeromycetes > Archaeosporales > Ambisporaceae > Ambispora > Ambispora gerdemannii. The sequence goes on from CAJVPL010000279.1 coordinate 27,320, forward strand.
TGATTACCGTAAACTCTCGAATTGCAACCCCCCTGCATCATTATTTTTTGACCGATTTTTCGTGGGAGTTGCTTAAATTCGAGAGTCTTAACTATGCATCCTGATCGTTACGTACTTCCATTCTTAAAGACAGGTTCAAACCCTTGAATTTAAGCAACCCCACGAAAAATCGGTCAAAAAATAATGATGCAGGGGGTTGCTTAAATTCGAGAGTTTATGGTATTCTTAATTGTTCTAGATAATCATGAATTCACCCGATATATTTTGCATAATTAGGCAACGTTCCAGCTTTAGTTCGTTGGCTCCAGGCATATCTTTATCGTGGCGCTTCCTCTATAGCCACACAAAATCAACTTGTCCCAATATTAGGAATATTTCAAAAACTACTGGCTTCTAAATTAAATGATCAATATGCGCTAGACTTATTGACCACGATAGTAGAATATATTTCTACGTGAGTTTCACTGATAACATTTGAATTTATGCATACGAAATAATGTGCTAATTGTGTTTTTTCATAATAGTGTAAATTTGGATCAGTATATGCAAGCTATTATATCATTGCTGATGAAAAAGCTTTCCACGATCAAGAGTGAAAAATTCACGATACGCTTTATAAATTTCCTGTGTTATTTCGTTGCCTTGAATAAAGAGGGAGCCGGACCAGACTATATTATTAACGCTTTTGATAGTATTCAACCAGGGTAAAAGTCACTTTTTCGATCATGAATTTGGTTTCTTTTTTTTTTTTCGTAATAAAGGCTGATTTTGGTTTTTATTCATAGATTATTCTTGCAAGTTTTAACTTCCATTGTGATCCTCAATCTGCAAAAAGTTCAAGGTCAGATTGAACGACATATATGTGCGGTGGCATTGACGCGTTTATTGACACAAAGCAATACAATGTTATCACCTAGTTATATTGAACAATGGTAATTGTTTACATGTTTATTTTAATTTGTGTCGATCCTCTATTTGATTTCCTTGATAAATTCTTTTATAGGTCAAGCATTTTAACTGCGGTGATCAAGTTATTTGAGGCTCCAGTCGAAATCAAGAAAAATGGAATCGAGGAAGAACAAGAAGAATACATCGATTTCGAATTAGAAGAAGAAACAGAATTCAAAGCCGCTTTCAATAAGCTGGTTACTGCTAGTAGGTCGAAACGGGATCCAACTGGCATACCTAACGCACGTGAATTTCTGGCGCGCTCGGTGTATACACTAAGCCAGACTCATCCTGGAAGGGTACATGAGCTTATTTTGATATTGTTTCTTTCCATTTCTTTGTGCAAATTTTTAATTATTTTTTCGATGGCTTTTGATTTTTAGATAAGTGAAATTGTCAATAAAGAAATTCCGCAAGAATGTGCCCTGTATTTGAATCAGTATATGATAAATGCGGGTGTTGGGACATTAGGTTGATTTTCTCTCGTTTAGTTGGAAGATTTCTTTGTAATTATCATTTATATGAGCATCATTGAATAAAATTTCGAATATTTTACCTGTTTCTTTAAATATTTTAATGTGATCTTTAATGTCATGCGAACATAATATTATTGAATAAGAGTATCTTCACATCCTGGGGTATATAAATATTATATATAACATAACTAGAATAAATACTTTGTTTAAACTTAATTTTAGAAATAAAAAAATTTGTATTAAAATTATTCTTTAAATTTATTTTTTCTAAACTTTTGAAATATTCAAAGATTTTTTCTTATTATTTTCTTTCATTAATTTCTTTTTTTCTTTGTATTTCAATTTCTGAAACTTAAAGCATATATTTGTTTTATATTAATTATATATTATAATTTAATATTAATTTTAACAATTATCAATTAAAAGACATATTCTTGTGCAGGAATTCAAAATGTTGTTCATATGAAAATTAAGATGTTACAAGTTTGTTTACTAATTGTTAAATTAGCTTACAAACTTGGAACTGGATTGGAAGAGAGAATTTAATAATAAACAAAATATTAAAAGAAAAAAAGGATATCTAAGTTTTATATCAATTTTTACAAAAATTATAATAATTCAAAGATATAATATTTATGTGTTATTCACATGTTTTTACTAATTTAAAGATGAAAGAGACTAATTTTTTATATTGAAAGAGACTAAAAATTATTATTAAAAGTAGATAATATGTGTTTTTGTTGTAACAAGCTAGAATGATATTCAATAACTTCACTAAGTTTTATATATTTACTTTTAAATTCTCAAAGGTTATAATATCAAATAATAAGTTTTTCAAGTGACTGATTTTTATTATTGTTTTTTCTATAATTATTCTGATTATTATTGAAATTGCTAGAATTAGAGATTCTTTTTTTTAATTGAATTTTTAATTTCTTTAATTATCTAGTTAATTTACTGATTTTATTCTTTATTTGTATTTGTAATAAGAATAAAATATTCATAAAACTTGATATAGTTAATATATTATATTGAAATATAATATTTATTATTAAAAATTTGTATTATATAATTAAGTTGTATCTTTCAAAGTCATAGATCTTGTTGAATTGATAAAAAAATAAATTTTGATCTAAGAATTATAATATTTGTAAATAAATTAGATAATTGTTATCTGAATTTATTTAGTATAAGAGTTTTCTTATAGCAATAATATATTGTTCAACACTTTCACTAGGTAATTATTTTCTTTCTTTTAATTGTCTTTGTCATTCATAAACTCTATTTTGAATTATAAATTGCAATCTAAATTAATATATGAATAAAGTAAATAGATTATTTATAATATTATTAACTGAATTTCATTGTATAGATTAATTTATGATTATTCTTTTGTTAATGAGCCAAGTAGCAGCAGCTTCTTTTAAATAAGCTTTAACTATTTGTATTTTTCTATTGTCACTATAGTCAAACTTCTCTATAATCACACCTATTTATAGTTACTTTATTTTAATTTCACATTTATATATAAATATAATAAAAAAACTTCTTTATAGTCACATTCTTTCTATTTTTTGCTTTTTCAAAAGTAATAACTATAGAAAGATTTGACTGTAATTGTATTAGCTTGATATATATATTTTTAAAGTCTTGTAATTAACTAATTAAATTTCGAATATCTTTATAAAGGTCAGTTATTTTTATATATTTAGCTTCTTTATTATTTTGTTTTATGACATTTACTAAAATATTTAATCTAGTGATTAAGATTTCAAATTGTTGTTTCATTTCTTAATTTTCTTCTGATTAATCTTCTCCTTGTTCTTTTTGAAATTCTTTTTGTTGAAATTCTTGTTGAAATTCTTTTTGTTGAAAATTTTTTTGTTCTTTTTGTTGGAATTTTTGAGTTTGAATAATTACTAATACTTTTTTTTAGTATTGAAAGATGATGCTGATAATTAATTAACTAATTTAATTATTTAACTAAAATATTTTTGAATAGTATTTACTTTGTTAAATTTTTCCAAATTAAAGTTATTAATAGTTTCAATGAACTTTCTATATTCTTCTTTAGAAATTGTTTTCTTAAACTAGAAGTTTTTACTAGTATTTTTTGTTATTTTTTTCTTAAATAATCTTCTCTTTGTTAATAAAATTGATAACTTTCTTGTTGAAAATAATGTAAACAAGCTTGAATTTCTTGTTTAATTAGATTGAATTTTTGGTTTACTTTTGTAAAAGTTTCTCTTGCTTTAGTTATTATTGTTTTGTAAATTATTTTTCTATAAAATGCTTTAAAATAATCAAAAATTATTCTAATTTCTTGTTGAAAATGGTTTCTCTTTTAAATATCTAGTAATTATTTCTTGAAATAATCTTTCAACTTCAGTATTTGTTAATTTTGTCAAATTCAGATTGAAAAAGCTTTGTTTATTATTGAGTTATTTGTTCTTTTACAGAGAACTTTTAATTTTGTTTGATATAATATATTGTTTTATTTATAGAGAATTCTTTGTTTAAGCTAAATTTTAATAATGTAAAATTATCTTTTTTACAAAAAAACACCAAAATTTGTTATTATTTTTGTGAAATTTAAGTTATTTACATATTATTCATGTATTTTTATTAACTTAAAGATAAAAAAGACAAAAAAGACTAAGTTTTTATATTGAAAAGACTAAAACTATAACTAAAAATAGATAACATATATGCTTGTTGTAACAAGCTAAAATAATATCCAATAATTTTACTAAGTTTCTTTATAATTTTAAAGTAATAATAAGTCTTTCAAGTAATTATTTTTCAAATTAAATACAACAAATTAATTATTATAAGTAATCTATCTTTCAAAATCAAAATTAATACAAAATATAATTTTATTAAGTTATTATTAAAATTCTAATACTTATACTCTAGGACTTATTTTAAATTACTAGTTAAATTATATTATTTTTATAATATTTGATGATTTTATAAATATTATTTTTTTATAATATTATTATTACTTTTATTAGAATCTAATTACTTGTTTTACTAGTATAATATTACTGTTTTTACTATGATCATATTACTAGTTTAGCTATGATTTATATTGTCACTGATTCAATATCGTCAGTTATTTCATATGAAAACACGTGAATAGAAGACGCAATAGCGATAAAAGATTGGTCATAATAATATTTGGATTACGTGTCCAGTTCGATAATATTCTACTTCTTTCTTTTTCTTTCTATTTTATTCTTTTTCTTTTTCGTATCACTTATTTTTCTATAATTATCTCATT
>CAJVPL010000280.1:0-32014 GCA_910591945.1 Ambispora gerdemannii
TAAATTTAACTCGAATGATTCTATTTACCTGACTTGCTCATTTTCAGTTACAAGTCGATGGTCGTAATATATTTCCAGAGTAGCGTAGTATTTAAACGATGACGCGTCGAATGGACTAACGGATTCTAAATATTGAAAAATGTGAGGTTGAATAAAAAATTCATTTTATAGATCAACAAGTAAAAATACAGTAGATACATACGTATTTTAGTATTTATACTCATATATTCGTTCTGCTTTGATGCCGCACCAAGGTGGTTTCTGATTGAATGACCATCAAGGTCTTTATTAATCACTCTGTTATAACGGATAATACTTCGCTAAAATAAGCAACAAAATCAAATGTTAATATTGTATTTAAAATAAGAAAAACATAGAATAAATTACCTGATTTTGAGGAATTAAATATGTATTAGAGCTGAGTGCTTCTTCATAAACCTCGCTTGTATTTCCTTTTTTTCTCGAAAAATCTGTTTTATCATAGGCTAATAAAGAGAAAATTATTAGTATATGTATTTTCTTAAAAAAGTTAAAAAAAAATTGAAAAAAACCTACACGCATCATATAAGCTGATATATATTCCGGAGTATGACCAAACTGGTTGATTGTCTAGCGATTGAAGATACTCTGTGCTAACATTCGATTGAAGTTGTATTTGTAGCTCAATACCGTAAATAGAACCATAACTTAATGATATTTCTGGCACGTTTTTGATATAGGTATTATCAAAATAATGCATTGTATCGTTAGATCCGTCTATAGATGCCTCCTTTAGAAAGTCCACGCATTTTTTCCCATCGTTAGAATTTATAATCTCATATCCTTAAATAAAAAGAAATCAATGAGTTTATTTTGTCTAGTAAAGCATATCTACTAAAATTGAATTATACATCTAATTACCATTATTTAAAAAGTTACACGTCACAGTGAAATTAAAAGCTCCATTAAGAGAGAATACTAGGAAGTTCAAGCCACATGAATAAAAATTTCGATTATTTTTATTAAAAATTTTACGTTTAAATGAAATCAGCACCTGGAGCAGGTATGCTCTCCTCTGGTTTAACAAGTGTTGTGAGATGTGGAATCTCTTGCACCGATTGAATTATTAAATAAACTAGATAGGCCAGAGTACCAAGATAAACTAGATAGATAAAAAAAAATTTTATGTAGCGAAAAAACGATGGCTCTGTTTTACGCTCTGGTACTATATCAACGAAAAATTTTTTTATTAAGCGTATTATTGGTTTTTGACGTTTCTTTTTTTGTTCATTATTCTGATCCATTATTGCAAAAAATAAAAATTAAGTGGAGTTTTTCAAATGAATGTTTTCAACTGAAATATTCTTTTCTTGACGCGTAAACTTTGGGATTTTATAACGTTTCATGTTCTACTTAAGAACTCACCAAATCTAGTTAGGGCATTCTAAATGCGAAATAAAGTGATGATCGTTATTGATTCATTAACCTGTTTATTAATTGCACCTGCATGTTCGGAAATATTAATCTTATTATGACTGCGGATAACAATAATAAACATGCATATCGAATTAATTAATTTATTTTACTAAAAATAGAAGATGCAGATAACATGTTCTCAGATTTTGTAAATGGTACTTATTTAAGGAACAAAGACAAGCTGATTGCAAATACTGTATAGATTCAAAAGTTTCATAAAAATAAACACGACTACAGTGAGGAAGCAAGCCGCATCCATTCGGGTGGATTTAAAGGACTATAATTCATGAAACAAAAAATACTTTTTGCCAAATTGTAGCTGGGTCAAATTACTAATGCTATTTTCTTGTACCAACTTCTCTTGTGTATGAAAAATGGTAGTGTCCGCCACTGTGCTTACAAATGAAGGTAATAAAACTGCAACTATTATTGGCAAACTCTGTATGAACTTAAAATTTCATAAAAACATAACTACAACATATCGTGTACGTCCGAGATTTTATTTATTTTTAATAAGTCTTATCATGTAATTTTTTTTTGATTTCGTGTTACGCAATTGTTGCTGCATACAATGTCACACAATTTTGACTGCTGTTGAGGCAAAAGTTTTTGATAGTTACTTTGTAGATGCACTTGAATGTACCCCTAATTTAAGAAACGGTGTAAATTGTATTAGGATTTGCAATATAATTTACAATATAATTTACACTGTTTCTATTGCACTTAGCCCACATGTCGAAGCATAGTCACGTTTTTTAAGCCTAAATCTACTAAATTTGTCGGAAATACAATTTTACATAACCTAAAGCTAATGAAAAATGTCGGGAAGGCAATTTTACATATAATCCTAATCACAACTCTAATATTAACCTAACTCTAGTCCTAATCATCATTTTATACTATATGCGACATGAATCAAAAAGTAACCTAAATTAGGAATGCATTCAAGTGCATTAAAAAAATAACCTCTGGTGTATCAAAAACGTAATTTTTGCGATCACATTTGGTGATGTTCTGATTGAAAAGGTTCATTAGCCTTCTATTTTGTTTGGTCGCGTATAAGTTACCATCAAATAATCGTGTGACAGCTTTCATAAATGCATAAATTTTCAGACAATATTTATTTGCACTCACAGATAGAAAAAAGTTATGTTTAACGCACTCCGGATCTTGCCAAACTATTAGATAAACTTCTATGTTTTGCCATAATTTTTGTATTTATTGGAGGTTTCCCTGGTTTGTGACACTTTTTAGAAGTTTTCAATTTACTAGTGAATATCTTTTATTTTTATTTATATATTAAAATAAAAATAAAAAATTCATAGTTTAATATATATAGTTTTTAGATTTAATCTGAGAAAATTTCTCTAACTGCACAGTAAATTGATTAATTTTTTATAGTTAACCAATATAAAATTTATCAACTGAAAAAAGTATCTCGACAACCTCTGAATTTATTGAAATTTCACTATATAGTCAGCACGAAAAGTAATAACAGACATGTTTTTTGCTTATATTTTAATTAGAAAATTTTCAAAAGTCATAAAAATTTGTAGATAAATGCTTTAGAATATTGGAAACAAGATGTATTAATATAATCATGACCAAAAGTATCTGATCCCTTTTAACTTTCCATAAATTATATATAATACACCACATTACAAATATTAATCATTGATATTTTTTATAGTTTAATAGATTTTCTATATCAAATATTGGATATTCATAAATTTTCATGTCACAAATACAATCAGTTATTTTATAATACACATCTCAATATTCAATAATCTAATTCTTGATATCCAGTGACTGATTTAAACAAAAAAAATATCATTATTCAATTTATCTAGTCGAGATAAATTGAATAGTAATATTTTTATTCAAATTAAATTACTAGATGTTGCAATATTACATTTTAAAGTAACAACTTCATTTTTTAATATTACAAATAATTTGATTCGAACAAAAATAATATTTAATTTTTTTAGTTAATATTAATATAAATTAAATTACTAAAGATCAAAATATTATAGTGATGATCATAAATAATACAACAAAAAATTACAATTTGTTAAATTAAAATATTTTGCACAATTTGGAAAATATTCTTTTTTTATGCTTTTTATTCATTAATAGTGTTATTTTTAGATATCAAAAATTAAACATGAATTCATAAATCAAATACTTCATAAATATTATCTTTATTCAATTTGATCTATTGCATTATTTATATTCTTTTTTAACACAATGTAAATACAATATATTAAATCACATTTTTTACATTAAATTTTTTTTGTTTTATTAATATAGATAAGATTCTACCTCTATCACTTTGTATAATCATCTCATATCTTAATAATATCACAAACTCTTTTTTTAGCATAGAGTGAATTAGGTTAGTGCAAGTTTTAAAATCAATTTTTAGCCAAACCTATTAAACTTATTCTATAGGTTATTTTTGTTCAAAATTTATTCAGAGAGATACTGAAAACAATAATTGATCTCATTTTACAAGTATTCAATAGAGTTTAAATTCAAAATTTGAAAACCAATACAATATCTTTGTCTTATTATTCCTAAACTGTTGTTTTGTCAATTTGATCATAGATTCAGAATTGTTACCCTATTGAAAAATGATCTATTTAATAGCAAACTTATATTTTTTGATTGTATATATAAAATTTTAACAAAATATTTGTCAATATAATTTGATATTCATTATCTTATCAATTTTACAAAAGTTACTAACATCATAAAATTCAAAGAAACTCATATTATTACCAATTATCTTTCTAAATTTCACAGTAAAAATAATATAAAAGTGATTTAATAGTTCATTTGGATATTTTCACTAATACTGCTTGGCATCAGACTCAAAAACGTAAAATTTAACTCACCTGATCATATTATTTTTAATCAGTTTCTGATAATCTAATTTTCATACTTTCATGCAAATTCCAACAGATATTTTTAATATTCTTTGTTTAGATAAAATTTTTTTTTTAGATTTTTGCTACTATTTCATTGTCCTAAAGTATTTGATAAATAGTAGATATTGAAATATTAATATCATCATTATATCATAAATATTTTGAGCTTTTGACAATGGATGAATATCTATATAAGGTAATAAGATTGCTGATTTTTTATTGGTTTACTTATAGTGTGTAATCAATTTAGTTTTGCTATATCTTTAAGAGAGTATCTTTTATTAATATGGAAAATTATTGAGAGATCAATATTTTTTGACTTTGTTATTTGTCTTGTAGTATTCCATTTTAAAGAGAAAGGTGAATTTGAGCTTTTTCTTCTAGAATTATATAGACATTTTTACCTTAACTTTTTTGTAACATGATAAAATATATAAATAATATGCAATAAATTTTTCTTTTATATAATATTTATATAGTATAACAATAACTATTTGATTTTTGCATTAAATAATTATATATAATATAATATATATTTTATACTACTCACATATTTATTCTGGGATTGGATATAATAATGATTACTAAGATTTTAATATATAAAAATGATATTATTAACAAAAAAAACTATCAAAAAAAGAGAATATCTTTAAATTTACACAAAATATTTTAATTTGACTGATTTTATTTTTTTCTTTATTTATAATAGTTACTGTATATACATATTCCTATAGTATATTATCAGAAATTTCAAAAATGAATTTGTTATTTTTGTATATAATATCTTGATATCCAGTAATTCTGTTTGAACAAAGATATCATTATTAGATTTGTATAGTCAAGATAAATATTTTTGTTTGAATAAGATTACTGGATATTGAGATATTGAATTTCAAAATGACAAATTCATTTATGAAATTTCTGGTAATATACTATAGGAATATGTATATTCTAAATTAACTGATTCATTTTTTAGTAATTATTTCTAATAAAAAATTAATCTTCAAATATGAATTAATCATTTTAGAATATAATATCTCAATATCTAGTGATTAAATTTAAGTAAAAATATCATTATTCAATTTGTTTAATTTAAATAAATTAAATAGTGATATTTTTACTTAAATTTAATTACTAAATATTGAAATATTATGTCTTAAAGTGACTAATTTATTATATTGAACATGAAGTATATGAATATACAATATTTAATATAAAAACTCTATCAATTTATAAAAAATATCAATGATTAGCATTTGTAATATTCTTTATACTTGAAAAAATTTGGTGTATTACACATAATTTATAGAAAGTTGGAAAGAAAATCAGATATTTGGTCATAACTATATTATAAAGCACACTAGTATAATAATATTTTGCAGAATTTTGTGTCAAATATGATGAATTATAATTTTTAACAATTAAGATGAATAAAAATATTTTTAATAAGAAATTTTGATAAGAATTTTATGAAAATATATTTTGAGATATAAAGAATATATTATAATTTTTTCAGTTCATTTTTATTTAATATCATTCAAAAAAGGCTTTATTTTAATGGATTGTTTAATAAAATATAATAAAATATAGTAAAATGATATTTTTGCTATGTTTTATTAAAAAATTTATCAAAATAATCTTTTTTGAATGACATTTATTAAATAAAAATGAACTAAAAAAATTATAAATATATTCTTTATATCACAAACTATATTTTCATAAAATTCTTTCTTATTAAAAATATTTTTAAATAATTTTTATTTCATCTTAATTGTAAAAAATTATAATTCGACACAAAATTCGCAAAATAATGTTGCTTTATGATATTAATAAATCTTATTTCTTAATATCTTAAAACATTTATTTACAAATTTTCACGAATTTTGAAAACTCCCTAATTAAAATATAATAAAAAACACGTCTGCCATTACTTTCTGTGCTGACATTATATTAAACTTTCATATTTTATTAATAATTTAGGGGTAGTGTACTTTGCAATTAGAAAAACATATGTATACACAGTGAATCTCGATAAGTCGGACTCTCTATAAAGCTGAGACTAATTAAAGAATTAAAATGTAAAACAGTCTATATAAATTTCACCCGGACTCCTTAATTAAATCTCGATAAACAGGATTTTAGGAATTTTAGCACTAATTGACCGACCACTCCGATTTATCGAAGTTACTGACTGTGTATATTAAAGTAATTTTAATATTTTAATTGTTATTATAAATAGAAATTTATATATTTAAAAAGTAAAAAATTACTATTATTATTATATATTAACTAATTTTTCAAATTTACTATACACACCCCTACACTATATTACCAGAAATTGAAAAAAAATAGTAAAACATAGTAAAATTGACATTGTTTCTTTATATTAAAATTTATTATTTTATTAATAAATATTTTTTATTTTTATACTAAAATAAAGATAATAACCTATATTTTTGATATATATTTTTCTAGAATATTCTAGAATTTTTTAGAATTTTTTGTTTACTTGTAAACATAAAAAAAAGTTTTTTTATAATTAAAATTATTAAAATTACAATTTTTTCAATTTTAATTATAAAAAATTTTTTTTCATGTTTACAAGTAAACAGAAAATTCTAAAATATTCTAGAAAAATATATAGGTTATCATTTTTATTTTAATATAAAAATAAAAAATATTTATTAATAAAATAATAAATTTTAATATAAAGAAATAATGTCAATTTTACTATATTTTACTATATTTTTTTTCAATTTCTGGTAATATAGTATAGGAATGTATATATATATATATATTTTTATTAGATTAGTAATTATAAATTTATAAAAGTTATATTATTATAATGCAAATTAAATATTATACTTATTTTTATATAATTATGTCCATTTTACAATTTCTATAATATTATTACTAATTTATAAATTTAATTAATTCATATAATTTTATATTATTAAATTTTATTTTATTATAAATGTAATTTTATAATTATATATTTTTTTCTATTTATAGCTCTAATTATGTGTTTTATTAATAATATAATAAGTTATTTCTTTTATTTCTTTTTTATCACTATTGTTATTTATTATCCAGTTTCTATTTTGATTATTATTATAATTATTATTAGTATTATTTTCTAATAAATTTATTTTTCTTATTTGATGTTTTTGTTTATTTTTTATTTTTTTATTTAATTTTTTATTGTTTTTACTTTTTTATTTTTAATATTTGTTGATATTGATATTATTACTAGTATTTTTTGAATTTTAATATAAAAAACTTGAAATAGTTTAATATTTTATTATTTTTGTATTATATATTTGTATAATTTATTAATAAAGATAACAATACTAAAAGTATAATAATAAAAAAATATAACAATAAAAAAATATTATTAATAAAATTATCTTGAATTTATAAATTTTATTATATATAAATTCTTCAATTAAAATAATTTATCTTAAAACAAATTCTTTATATTTCATTAAAAATCTTCTATTATATAAAAGATCAATCAAAAAATTGAAATAACAATATTATTATATATAAACTAAATAATCTTATTTTCAAAACAAAAATTAAATCTTGTTTATTTCATGTTTTTTTTATTAAATACCAATAATAATGCTTTGTTTGGATCAATTTTGAAACAAAAATGATTTAATAGCTGTTATATTTCAAAAATTTACTTTATAAAACAATTAAATTGAGTTTTTACTTGGTTTGAATTTATATAAGAATTCATTATTCTTAGATAAATTCTGGTTAAGGTTCTCTTTACATACATGTATATTAATAATAAAGAATTATTAGTATACAAAAACAAATATATATTATTTATCTAGTGATTAACATATATGTATTTGAAGTTTTTATAAGGGAACTTAGAAACAGATATTCCTATAATCGATCTCGTTGATTAGATCCTCTTTTAAATTCAGGCTGAATATTAGTGTAATTTAGGCCAAAATTATTGCGCCACGTTACTTCTCCATACAACGTACCCAGGGTACAAATCAACTCAATTACAAATATACCTTTCTTGGTCATAAAACTTTACTTGTAGTCTCACATGTCATACTAACGGGTCATTTTAATGGCTATCGTTATACTAATGCAAATGTCATAATAACCAGTGTCACATTAACGAAGTATATCAAACGGGAGGAAATTCATTAAAAACCTATCGCTATTCTACAAATGCAATAATCTTCCTAAATTTATGTTGTGGGGACACGTTCTACATTATCTAAAATTGGATTGATCCCCTATTTATGTGTTACACCCTCATCCCTGTCGATCCTTACACCAGATAATGCTCCTAAATCAGATAAAAAGTCATGATATGCATAGTCGACAAAGCCACGATACAATTATTCTTGCAAATTTATCGAATTTATGCGAATTTATTTTGTCACTTTACATCTTTTCTTTCACACTCGCAATTGACAGCCATAGTAAACCATTATAAAGATGTCTCTGAAAACTGGACGTCCGATTGAAAACGTGTGTAGAATATGCCTAAGTAGTGACAACCCAAAAGAGCTCATTGCTCCCTGTATTTGTAGAGGTATTTGAAGATATCGTCGATTATTCTCGACAACTTGATTGAAATTGATTGAAAACGTCTTTTACAAAAGAGACAAAACCTGACTGTTCTCGCGTTCAAATTCTGGTGTGTTCTTATTGGACAACAAAAAACCAGGCACGGTAAAGTATGTTCACACGACTTGTCTAGCGCAATGGCGGTATAGACTTGTGGCGAATGGAAGGGAAGAGGAAATTGACTCGTGTACAATATGTAAATTTAAATATGTGTTTAAACGGAAAACCAATTGGGGCTGTATATTGGGAACTAAAGGTAAATCAATTGATACATACATAGTTTGTTCCGATTACAACCGAATAAATGCGTAATCTTAATCAACAATTTATGAATTAAAAGGAGCTCGAATAGCTATTACTTTTTTTTTGATACTTATTTTATTGCTTCCATGTGGCTATTTGATGAAATTATCGATGTTGATCACATCGCCGATGTATATAAAAGGAATTAATCCGACAACAAAGAACTCGACCACGACCACGACCACCACCCCCACCTCTTCTTTAGAAGACTCAACAATATTATTCACTCCGACGACGACTTCTGCCGCAACACCAAACCATCCTTTCTATCCTCCTATTTGTAATCGTCGTTCTCTAAAACCGCAATTACAAGAACAAGGTACCAATTCACTGTCATCAACAACAGAACATGAACAAACAAAAGAACGAGAAAAAATCATAACAAACAAACAACAAAAAATAAAGGAATTCAATGACAAAAATTTCCCTGTCATCAATTCATTTTATCCAGTTGTTGTTTCGGACTATCTACTCTTCCCGCAGATAATGACTGCACAATTCTGGTTCGATTTTCTCTGTAAGCCGGAAGTTCATCATCTTCATCTTGGTCTTTTCTTTCTCGGGTCGCTGAATAATGTTTTCACCGCGTATGCGATGATGAGCGATGTCTACGATATGATGGTTACTGAGAATCCGCGACGAAAGATAAAACAAGTGGTGTTGATTTATACGAGCTTATTCGTTGCTTGTTTCTGGTTTCATTATAACATTTCGGCGTTTCGTGTTGCGTCAACTCAAGTACGATAATCTTTCATTTTTAGTTTTTATTCTTATAATTGTTATGTTAATTTCGTTACGGTTTTTTTACTTTAGGAATTTTTGCAAGAATTACCTTTCTGGGTGTTACGTTGGATAACAGTGAGTATGGCTATCGTTGACTTTGGGTTACGGAGAATATATTGGGAATTGGATAGGTTAGAATTTGATGATGCCGAAGTAATTTCGGTGCAAGAAGTAGACTATCAAGGAGTTTCAACATAAAAACACAAATAGAAATATACATACAACGTCTCATTCATAGATTTGACTATTTATTTAGCTTAAAAAACATTGATTGTAAATATATATAAAAAAATTATTATATAGCGTTTGCCTTGACAGTAATTACAGTGCGATTATATCGGGATTGGAATTTTATTCTGACAGATTTAATAATAAATTAATTTGAAAATATCGAATGTGTTAAACGTGTAAAATATTAAATGTTAAAATTTCAATTTGCTTTGAACAACGCAACGACTTCCGATCGAAAATTCGTAAACTTAAAAACTCCGGGTTGTAAAATACTAATTAAAATGACTTCAATTAGAGCAAAATGTAAAGTAACTAGAACGCAAACTTAAATATCATAATTTAAAACATACCCAAAGTTCATAAAAAAGTAGTATCGGCAACCTCAACATTTCTTGCACTCTTATACTATTATAAATGTTGCTTTTACTACTAACAACAGATTCAATCCTCCATTTGTGCATCACCACCACCAATATGCGAAGCCAAAACTTCCAGTTCCTCATACACAAGTTGTGCCGGATCCCCAGTCAGAGAACTAACATCCAACATGGCATGCAGGTCTCCATTCGGAGGCACCACATTACCTCCAACAACTAATCCCTGCTGAAGTACATAAGGAGGGACAAGTTCACTAGGATCGAGTTGTGATAATTCCATTTGTTGTGGCAATAATGGTTGTATTATATCATTTTGTTGCTGTTGAGCTGAAACTAAATTAGTAATGTCCTGCTGTGCTTGTGCCTCTTGTAGCTCTTCCTCTTCCATTGGAACGTTGGCCAGTTCTACCATTCTGACATTGTTGCATGGTTGTGCGACAATGTCCAAGTCTTTACGCGCATTTTCCTGTAGTCTTTCCAGTTCCTATTATTTATTTAATTTTATTATTTAACAATCTCAATTTATATTAGAAAAATCATTTAAAACTAGTGAATACCTCCAAACTATTTGAATGCTTGATAATATTCAGACTTTTAGACAGGTTCGCTGCTTTTTCTTTAAACAGTTTTATTTTTTGAGCGTGTCTATGGGTAAGAGTTTCGATCGCCGCTTCGTTATCCGCCTAAACACGTCAAACAAATCATCCAATAAAAAATTTAGAGAATTACATATTTAGATATAATGCGTTTAATGAATAAATGATATTTTTCTATATTAGTACTTGCAAATTGTTTTTTTCGTTCCTCAATATTAAGCGATTCATAAGGTGAAGGTTCGAGCTTTATCGAGTCTGTTTAACGGATAAATAGTAATAATGAATATGAAAAACATGTAAAAAACGAAAATATACAAAAGTCAAGTAATAGGTTACTAGTGTTATGAGGAGAAAAGATCTCTTCAATGTAATCGTGGTTCCTTTTATATCTAACAAGAGAAATTTCTCGAGGCTTTATGTTGTCAAGCTCATCTTTAATAACATAGCAGAATTAGTAAGATACAATCTCTTATCACATAAAAAATCATCAATTTATAATAATTCTTTTTTTACCGCCTGATGGTTCTTCGGCTTCCTCAGCAGCAGCGGCAGCAGCAGCAGCTTTATTCTATAAAAGAGCAAATAAACCAATAATTGCCCATAAATACTAAGATTATCACCAATCACACACATAAGTGCACGCACGTACCTTTGCGGATTTTCCTCGTCTATTAGTAGCAACAGGCTTTATGTTTGATGAGGCGGCCATACTATTAACAATCCCTTTCTGACTCACATATGATGCTGATGTTGCGCGCGTTGGAAATTGCATATATGACGAGGAAATTGTGGCGGCGGCTGGAAGCTGATTAGGTGCTCGCACCGGTGTTTGCTGTGGCATCTGTACGTGTGATTGGATAGGAGTTTGTTGCTGCGGTTGTGAATGCTGTTGTTGCTGTCCTCGGATATATGGGCTTACTGCCGGTATGGGAGGAACAAACTTTCGCGGAGGCGTTCGTAAAACTCCAGTTTGTGTCAACATTTGACGTTCTTATAGTAAAATATAAATGAATAAATTCATTTAAATTATAGATTGGGTAATTGGTTTAGTATATACACTGAAAAACAAAGTCATTATATCACTCACGATTATCCTCGAGTCGTGCATAATGAAGTAATTGTAAATTCTCATTCCCGACATTTAGTCTATATCGCCGACGAAGCTTTGAAGTGAATTGATCGGTTGGTGCATATCCTCCTCTTCTTTCAAAACAAAGCAGTTCCTTTTAGAAAAATTATCACGATAAGATTATTGATTTTTTTTAATATTGATTCTAAACTTGATTTTTAACAATCAACTGGTCACTACTTGTTATATAATTCCCCTGCCCTCATCCTTTCTCTTACCCGGCCATCTGGCAATGTTGTCTTGTAAGACTGTTCACCTTCAAGATAATGGAAACTACACGTCCAAAAAAGTACTTTAGTATTTCTTTCTCAGGAACAGTCAATCGATAGATCGAAAGAACAAATTAAGATTAAGTAATCTAATCACCATTATTATTAAGAAACATACCCATCAGGTGGTAAATCTTCGTCATTAGGTGGCAAACAAATTAGATAGACTTGACCATCTAAGCTCCATCAACCAATATTGATGAATAAACCGAACCGCACCCATTTGACGAGCTAATTCAATGACCTCCTAGATTTAAAACGAAAACCCCCTTACCAGCAGGTCGATCAATGTATAAGAAACTGAATGCAATTTGATTAATCAAATTCATAGCCTTTGTCAACATTTCTGTGGCCATTTCAGGAGTCAAAGTCGGATATCGAGGATAATCGAGGTTGGCCATGTAAAAACATTCTTTGGAACGAGTTGGGTCGATGGTTGAGGCTAAAGTTGGGCCTAAAGGTCCTGGTATGGGTGTGGTCATTTTGGCAAAAAAATTGTGCGTGTTTTGATTCTTTTATTTTTGTGTGTATAAGGACTCATACCTTTGCATTATTTCGTTGTTGATCATCGAACCGAGCCGTTATTGGTTGGCATGCTCGAACAAACTAACATGCAAATTTGCATGTCACAAAAGAAGGTATTATATCAATTCTGGCCAATAACAGGAAGCTGTCTCCTTTCCCTGGGAAAATCTTCTCGTAAATATCACCTAATCATGTGTTTGTAGTTGATATCTGAAGATTTATATAAAATAATCCTTATTCATGGGCCTGATTATGGTAAATACCTTACTACACCTTGAAATAAAGACAGTTTGTTCCTTGCTCAAAGATAGATAGATATACCTGTTTTAGGGACCAATAAAAAGTAACGAGTCAAAAAAGTTTATTTTGATTTTTTTGTTTGTTCTCACACTCTAGCTATCATAAAGATACAGTTACTGTTGTTTGTCGCGAAGAAACAAGTTTCACGCACTCTCTCGAAACTAACCAGCACCAGCAGTAATACCCTCTTGCCTTTGTATATATTTGTTATAACGTTTGTTCCGATATCGATTCTTTTTTCGCGACGAGTAAAAGTGAAAAATTCCCTTTGTTGAAAATTGACATTATTGTACTCTGATTGAGCGAATTAAAAGAAAGAACGAACGAACGACAACGACTACGAGTATGGATCAATATACTCCTGGCACTGTTGTTTATGCTAAACTTAAAGGCTATCCTTGGTGGCCTGCACGTGTAAGTTTTTCCCCCTTTATCAAGCATTCATTTTTGTTTACTAGTGGTGTTATGGTTATTAGACCTTTGCGAAATGAGTCATTTTAACGGGGTGATTGGAGGGGGTGACCGCTTTATTATTTTACTCACGCTATTTTTTCTTAGATTGAATTAGAGGCAAGTTTGCCGTCGACGGTAGTTACCAAAAAACCAAAAGGTCCTAGACCAGTTTGGGGCGTAAGATTCTTTGGGTCGAGAGACTAGTGAGTATATCGAAAACCATTTTTTTTCTATTGCCACTATGAATTTTCTGTCTTGTGATGGCATATCCTCCAGAAAAAGAGCTTTCTATATTTGTCTCTAAAAAATCAAGTCATTTATTCTATATTCATTTTTAATGTTAGATGATGACACGATAATCATCGTCAAAAATGAATTTTTATTTTTTTTATACTTATATACGCGCTCTAATTAACTTTCCGTATTTTTCTCGATTTATTATTACTAGTGGTTGGTTCGGTAAAAATGATTTGAAGCCTTTTGATAATAATGCGGCGTTAGAACTTCTCGAAAAGCTAAAAGGCAAAAAACGAGATAAACCTCTTGAAAAAGCTATTCGAGAGGCACTCAATCCCAGTTCCCTTGACGAACCGGAAAAAAAGGATGACGAAAAAGATGATGATACTGAAAAAGGGTCACCTGAAGACCGCGCGAATGAAGAGGAAGAAACTCATAAAAAAATGCCCGATAAAGCTTCTGAAAATAACGGCATCACGTCCACAATCACTTCAAAAAAATCGAGTTCTCGCGATAAATCACGCAAAAATCCACAAAAGCAAGAGAAAGTTGCAGGCGAACGACGAAAATCCGCGAGCTCAAAATCTTCAAGGTCAAAACCTAAAACTGCTGATGCTGCTCACCCATCTTCAGATGGAGGAACGATAAAAAGTAGAAAGCGTTCGTCTAATAATGAAGAGGTTGCTGACGATGACGATGAGGATGTTGAAAAATTGAAAAAACATAATCGAAGTAAACAGCGGAAGATTGATTATACTGACGAAGAAGATGAAATGAACATTGATCATGACGATGCCAGAGTATTTTATTTTCTTTTATATTATAATAAATTAATGAATCTCGGGAATTCTGAAAGTATTAATAAAATTAATCTAGACGGATACTCCTCCAAAAGACGCTTCTCGAAGCGAAGCCTCGGGATCATCCAATAATTCCGAGTTAGGCTCGGCTACAGCTGACGGAGACGACGAGCGACTTGCTAAAAATCACGATGGCTCACACGAAAAGTCGAAACGAGATAATGACGCGAATACGACTTCTAAAACTAAGCCTGTCAAGGCTGAAAGTATGTATTTTAATATATTTTTTCAATTTTCCGCTTAAATATATAATATTTATAAATTTATTATAGCTCCAAGCGCTAAGTTGTTGCACCTCCGACATAAACTCCAAAAATTAACACTCAAAGAGCATATTGAGGTATTTTTTTCTTATATTTAATGAATTTTTTTAAAATTTTCAAAATTGTAATGTAATGTATGTTACAGGATATGGGAAAAATCGATGCTCTCTTTACCGAAGTTGAAAAATTCGATATAAACATTGAATTGCTCAAGGTAATTAATTATATATTAGCAATATACACTATTCCAATTTCAGTTTTGATATGTCATTATTAATTAAAATTAC
Source organism: Ambispora gerdemannii (assembly GCA_910591945.1). Lineage (NCBI taxonomy): Eukaryota > Fungi > Glomeromycota > Glomeromycetes > Archaeosporales > Ambisporaceae > Ambispora > Ambispora gerdemannii. Next base: position 15,604 of record CAJVPL010000280.1, read on the forward strand.
GCATCGCAATAATATCGTAAACGTTATATAGGAAAGCAAAATAGGAAAACTCATGAAAAAGATCCATTCACTTCATTTAGAAGATGACCGCCACAACATTAAATATCGAAGCGGAGAGTTAATAAAAAAATGGAAGATTTTATTAACAAGTTTGCCACCTGCAACAACAGCATCAGCAAACTCTGTTTCGAATGCAGCCGTGGAAAATTCAACTAATAATTCATCAGTAACACACAAAATTAATGATGAATCTCCTCAAACAAGCAGAGAGCAACAATCAATAGAACAACCATCTACGACAATAGATGAATCGCTCCGAACATCAACTCTTGAAAGTGATAATAAAGAGCAACAAGAACAACCCCCAATGGAAGATGAATCTCTCCTAAATACACCTCTTGATAATAATAACAAAGCACAACCTCCTACTCCACCCGAAGAAAGTTCTTTGATTAATAAACAACCACAGCAACAACAGGAAGTACAAACAATTACTACTGCTATAGTCAAAGATATCATTACTGAAATCAATCAAGATGATCAACCAATGGAAGAGGACAGCGAGCATAATGACAATAATGGAATTGATCCAATGGAAGGCGTTGTTTTGTCTGCTAGCACGACTAATAATGACGAAAAGCCCTAAATTCAATATGACAAGAGTAATTATTAATACTTTTATTACTTTCACTACTATTACTACTATTACTACTGCTGCTACCATGGTTTCATCGACCATATCGACTTTCGTTACCATTATTATCTTAGCCTGTTTTCACTATTTCTACTACTGCTACTAGCACTTCTTTTTAATGCTACTATTTTACTATCTAATCATCAACGAAAAGAAAAACAACTTTTTGCAAGTAATTATTAATCAATTAATCGTAAGACAAAAATTAGAGCTAAATGTAATAATCAGCAAATTGTATTGATACATCATGTAAAAAATAAAAAATTTCAGGTAAATCCCTTTTTATTATTATTTTTATGTTCGATACAAAACATGGTGCGAAACAGATTATCCCGAGCTACTTATTAAAATTTTTTTCTTAGTAAGCTGCAGACCCGAAATTTTTGATTCACTTTGTGCCACAACCACAGCTCCACAAAAGTTATATATAGGATTACCTGCACTTTCTTTGAATAATTTTTCCACCTCTTGAGGCTTTCAGAGTAAGCTAGTGTATCAGAAACATTACCAGTATCATAATTAACAAATGTAAATCAGAGGTTTGTTCCCGTTATACTAGTGATATAATTGAATCTAATGTGCTAACATCTGCTTCTATAAGGCATTATTATACAATTTTGTTGATAAAAAAAAACTTCGCTTTTACAATAATTATTTCTTTTCTGTATGATGAAAAATGGTCAAATGTATATATATGGTACATAAGATTTAAATCATTGCACCTATGTTAAAAATCCGAGCGTTTTGGCAGAACACAAGAATTGACTGATCGTCAACAGTAGAAGATCGAGCGACGGAACGTTCTGATATCCTATTCGTGTATCGTTCACATCCGAATTTTATCATTTTTAGACCTATGCATCTCGAATTGACAAAAGGTCTGAAGATATCATAGTGTTCTGATATATATAATATCAAAGGCGGAGGCAGATGTGAATATGAGTAAAATAAAGATGATGTGAAGTTTTCTTAAACCAACTGGTAAGTATAATCGTTATTGATTTGTATTGATTTCACATTAATGAACTACTTTTATGTAATGTCTTATTGGACAAAATATGTCAATTAGTAGTAAAAAGTCATGAAGTTCAAGTATATGTGATATCTCAGGGATCCTAAGTAAACTCGGGATCTTACAAAAGATTTAAGTCAATAAGCAGGTGCCATATTCAGGGATGTGTCATGATGGTGTTGAAATTTGGTGCAATCAAGCGAATTACATATATATGCTGCAAGTGGAAACGGGATATGGAATCGGCCCAAATTAGGATAGGGTACGACTAGAGGTAAGGGTTAGTGCCGGTGATAAGATTAGTGTTGGCTGAAAGATTCTAAATCCACACTAAGTGAGTGGATTCCGAATCCACCAATATATAAAGTAACATATGTTACAAATAGTGGCAATAATAAAGGTGCATTGAAAAGAGTCCTGGAAGAAGAGGGTGCAAGAGTGATGGAGAGACCAATAATAAACAGTATCACACCAAACTTTATTTCTCAATTATCGAAAATCGCTTTGGAAACGGAATACCAATTTCAGAATCCACTTTTTCCCGTATACATGTATGTATATGTATATATATATATGCATGTCATATTATCACTATATGAAGCAAAAGAATGAGAATAAGAGATCACACGCATGAAAATAAATCTTGAACACTTGAAGATGCCAAGGCTCGTAAAAAACAGCCATCTAAAAAAATGATTTTATCGCTTTATTAAGCAAGATCAATAATTGGATTTCATTTCCAGAACATTGTCTAATAATAAAGTACATATTGAAGAGGATAATAATAATTCTTTTTGGTGAATGAATGATGCAGAAAAAAGTAAAAGGAAGGTTGTGTTATTTTATTATGCACGCCCGCCAAATTTCCCGTGTGTATATACGTGTGTTTCTGATTGTTTGATTGTTCCCATTTATTCCATGCCATTATTATTATTCTATATATAGATATATATACACATACATATATCTGTAATATTTATATATGTAACAGAGTAAGCTAACAGATGATGATGACTTTATACAAGAAAAACTCTATTTTGAAGTGATGAAAATGATGAATGAAGTGTGAAGGGTGGAGGGTGGGTTGGTATGAAGTTTAGCAAAATCAAAGTTTAATAGAGAAAAAAATAAATACTCGGTTTTTTGTGAAAAAAAAACGAGACGCAGGAAAGTACTGTCTAAGAAGCAGTAGAGTACATCTCTTATAATAAATAACAGAAATAAATAATGATTGATTAAATACATAATAAAAAATACTTTCCCGAATTTTCTTTTGATATTTGGAATGTTCAAAAATGGAGGTTGGGGATTTGGATTGGATAGTAGTAAGGATTAGGAAGGGTAAAAGCTTAATAATAACATTATGCATGGGGAACAGGCATGGCGGAATTTCCACCTTCAAAATTAAGTTTGAGCGTGGCTAATAACATATCCTAATAAATTAGTTAAAACGATTGGAATTAATTATTATACGGCAAAAAATCGAGATTAATTGATTTGATAATGATAGTAAATTACCTGTAATACGTGAATAATTACGAGAATCATAGTCACGATCGTTTCCGGATACATCTCAAAATCTTTTACCGCTTCCTCACTAACACTATGCTTGAAAACCCTTCGGAATATGTGTCGCGTTATGTAAGAGCTCGTTAATTCACTTATCCACACACCGAAACTTGCTTTAACCGTAAGATTAATATTATATTCATTTCCATCATCAAATTGGAAATAGGGATACGCGCGTTTGTTCGGTCCAAAATGAAGAATAACAACCCAGCAAAGGAACCCCAGCATTGTCGCGTTTTCCGCGAGATTCCGTAAAAAGAACGATCGTCCCAGGTGTTTCTTATATTGATCGTAGGTTTTCGTGACCCCCGCGAAATAAACCAAACCCATATATACAACCCGTGTCATGCATAACGGATAGAAGATGCAGACCCACAACATGTTTGCCAGTTGAACAATGAAAAATTGGTTCCAGGAACGTAATCGTGCGAAAAGATTTCGATAGAAAATAAAGTAGATCATGAAAAAATAAAGTTTAAAGATGGATGATAATGGATATGATTTTATGCGTGTTTCGATGATGTAATCGGTGAGTGAATCGAAAATGTAAATTGTTGCGACCCACGAGTACACATAAATTAATCCGTCCCAACCATTATGTGGTAATGAAGAGAGAAAAACATAGGCATAGCCTTCACCAGCTATTAATGCAAAAAGTGCGATTGATAATGCAGAGCAAAACCATAAGAAACGGAGATATGAGGATGGAATTCGATATTGTAATTGTCTTTCAAGAAAGGTTTTTTGTGCCAATGTTAATGAATGTCTATAAATGTTTCGATTTTGTGATCGAATTACGATGAATGCCACTAATAAAGGCATTGCCATTGTCAGAAAAGTAAGTAGAACCCACGTTAATGTGTATTTCTCCAATCCGGTAAATAAATAAATAAACACTCCAAGTGTCAAGGAGAGTAACCAAAATACGGTGTATGCGAATACACCACCCAACCATTTTGGCCACCAGTTCAACGAATAAAGATCAAATATTTTAGTGATCAACAACAAAGCGATTGCATTGTATATTCCATAGTAAACGAACAAGAAATACCAAAAATTAATTTCGACAGGTGGCAAATGTGGCGTTGATGGAAGATGCGTGAGTGATGTATTCGAGATGATTGGCATGACAATACCAATACTTGGTATTGATGATGTTATTGACGATGTTGATGAATTGAAATTAACTATGCTGCTGTCATTGCTACTCCAAACAACAGCGCTATCTTCATCGGATGTAGGATTTGGATCGTATGAGGGAAATGGAACTGATACCCATAAAATAACCTTTAAATCATAATAATTAATAATAATCTTAACACGAGAATAGCATAATTCCTCCCTGTTACTAACCAGCAAAACGGGAAAGACATTCAAGATTAATGCTCTTTTCCATGTTTTTTGAATCCAATTTATACGTAGAGTTTCAGTACGCTCACTTGAATTATGCAGATCAGGCAGTAAGAAAGTTCTTTCATTCACTTCATGTGGACTATGGTCTAAGAAACGAGAGTATAGAGAGATAGATAGAAGTGAGGTTCTGAGCTTATTAGTGTTGGTAGACGCTCTAGTTTAAAATTACCTTCCCAACGATTATCTAATTCGTCGCCCTGACTTAGCGCATGAAACATGCTTATTTTCTGAAGAATGAATTCTGTATTTATTTATTTATTCTTTTCAATTGATAAATCCAAAAATTCAGTTGCGTAAATTCACTTGAACACAAAAAATTCGTTTTGATTAATATCGTAATTTCACAAAAAAATAAAGGGGTCTGTCAATTCAATCGAGAAATAAGGGGCAACACACTGCAAAGGGGTTAATATAGATTAAATTTTCACGAGATATCGATATTGATAGGGAAATAAATTTTCGTTCTTGTCGTTGTTGGGGAAATAAAGAGTATACAAAAACGTATTTTTATATTTACATATATATGCATATTTGACAAGACGAATTACACAGAACCCTAGGAGTGGGAGTAGCAGGAACAGTCAAGCTACACACATTCCCATGACGGGCAAGATTCTTATTATACTTGATGATCGGAGAGAACGCCTTCCCTCGTTATCTATCCATCTGGAGAAGTTCATCGGATAACATATCATCATATGCTAATGTGAAAGAGGGCAAAGCTTAAAGTATTACAATTGTATTCGCAAGACAAATTTAAATAAAGATCTGAAACCTCTAACAATGCAATTATTTGATTTCTCTACCACATAAGTAAAGATATGATATTCATTGTTATTGTGGTCTTCATTATTATGCATCATCATCAATAATTTCTTCGGCGGCTTTGTTGTGTTCTGTGTTTGTGTTCCGTTTATCAGTGATAGAATGAATTATGAATGGGTATGAATGAATGCTATTTGGTATCTGTTATTGTACCGACGACCAAATCCACCGAACATCTTTACAATAACTAAACAATTATTTAGACTTAACATTTATTTATATAACGACTTGGTGAACACTTTCCTTTTTTCAATTAGACGATAAAAAAAGACCCTGTGCGGTAGTATTATTATTGGGCCACGCGATAGTTAAAAACGTACTTAAGAGGCGCATACATGCTATCAGTACACGATGGCATGAAGTCAATATGACGAATCATATATTTAATATGACTTGAATCCACGTGTGTATATTAACAAATAACGTCTAGAAAGTTTTTACCTCAATTTTTTATAATTACTTGCGTAATTATTCACTTTCTATATTTGTTAATTTTTGACATATTAAATAGCATAAGATTTAATTTGAATAAAGTTATATATATTATATTCAGGACCAGTAATCCAAATCGGGATCAGGACAGAATTCGGTGATCTATTCAATTAATACCGAATATCTTTAGATCAATAATTATCATCAAATCATTATTTTAGAAACTAAAGCCTACCTGGCTTGAATTATTGATACATCATTATCTTGGATCACCCCATGAGTTAAAAGTTTCTACTCTTTAATAGATAAATTTATAGCTCACTTTAACGATAACAAAAAGTGTTAATTATCTTATGAGAATCATTTTCCTGTTTATTTCAAAATATAAGTGGCAAGTATATCGATTCCATTTAAACAAACGAATAAAATAAAAGAATCGGAACTTACGGGCAAAATTAATCTACTTTATTATCTAATTAATTATCGCCGACTATAATTTAAAATTTACGTTTTTTCGCTGTTGGTTTATCAAAACCTCCGTGATGTAAACCAGCAAGTTTATGCAGAGAACGTTTGTTGATATCGCTTTTCTGAGACCAAGCAGAATCTTTCTGCATAAAAGAAAAATATCAGCAAATAAATGATGAAATTCGTAATATTTAAAGAATATTTGACCTTTGATGTATCTTGATCGGCCAAATGAGTCCACTTAGTTTGTCCAGCACGACCAAAATTTTTCACTTGCATCACTTTAGGTAATAATTCCTTGTGTGCTAAAATCCCCATGTTGAATCAATCAATCAATCAATCAATAAATAAATAAAAGAAAGGAATACATTGATCTATTCAGAAAAAATTCATATAGAATACCCGTTTCGTCAGGAGTTGCTTCTGTGTAATCACGTTTATAAATAGATTCACTGGGATCCTAATAAAATACATTATGAAAACATATTCATATTTTCGTTGATATAATTCAAAACCTATCAAATAAAAAAATATACCAAATAAAAGGCTCCTTTATGATAATATTTTTGCAGAAATTTATATTTTCCTTTTGGTTTTTCTTCTTGTTGTTTTCTCACTCGTTCCATATCTTCTTTCAGGCGTTGTTCTTCACTCATATTTCGTCTACGTTCAATTTCCTCTTGTTCCTTTTCTCTCCTTCATATCGAAAATAATAATTAATATGAACCAACCATTCAATTGTGTCATGATGATTAATTATTAATATTTACGCTCTACGTTCTTCCTTGTCTCTTTTTATTCTTTTTAATTCCCGAAGTTTCCAAGCTTCGTATTCAGCTTGTTCATCAATTCCATCAGTATCATCAACCTCCTTTAATACACTTGACTCTTCTTTCACTGCATAAATAATTGATTTTTAATAATTTCGAAACAATTGATCAGCCGAGAAATATAAAGCTTTCAAATATTTTCTTTACCTTCATTCAACATGTCTTTTTGAATTTTTTCAGCTAGTATTGCATGTGTTTCCTTTTTACGATTTTCAATCTCTTCTATTTTTTTTCTTTCAGCCTCCTCAGCCTCCTTTTCCAACCGTTCTTTTTCTAAAACAGTTTCTCGATGTGCTCTATGATGAGATTATTGGTGTTCTATTAGAAATTATTTGTGATTTAGAAATAAAAAAATACTCTTCGTAATATTCCAATCATGTACTTTGGTATAAATACTGGTTTTTTTAATTGTCTCGTCGTTAAATCTTCTTCTTCATCGTCACTTTCCGTCTCATATTCAGTTGTATATTCACTCTCACTCTTTTAATATCAATTCGTTATAACATAGTAAGCATTTGTATTTTGAACGATACGCTTGTCAAGATAGACAAACCTCTTCTTTGTCTTCTGATAATGTTCTCTCGGCTTCTTCCTCTGCCTTAAGCTTTTCTTCCTCTATCCGCCGCTGCTCTATTGCTCGATTTCTTATGTGCTTGCGACGAAGCGCAATGTCATTTTCGTCTTCCTCAACATCTTGCGAGGTATCCTCTTCATTAATATGTATTTCTGATGTTTCTGCCTTAACTTCGTGTCGACGTCGTCTATCTATAGGTTGAAAAGAAGCATCCTCCCTAGCTTCTTTTAGCCTCTGCAGCCTACGATCAGAAGCAACTTCTCGTTCTGAGAAGTCAACTCGTTGAATGCTACTTATCAATTCACGTTCTTTCTGTCTTTCAAATTGCTGTTGCTCCTCCTCATCTTCCTCTGATGAATAATCTTTAGCACCTTCGGGTACCTTTCCAGGCCAGTATCGTTGAACTTTAACAGGTTGTGGAGCAGATTCTCCTTTCGCGTTGATTCCTCCCCTTGCTGCCATATTTGTGTGCCGTTGTTAACGTTAAAGCGCGAAAATATTATATGTTTGATCATCTTAGTCTCACCTACTTAATGATTGAAATCCGGCAAAATTAGTGGTACAACTTTTCTGCCTTTACATAATTAATTTGCCATATTCACCAAGCGCTTTTTGATTTGATTTTCTTTGTCAATAAAAGAGCGTGTTATCGTTTACAAGGACCAAAGTCATTTCTAAACTATGGGCTTATTTTGTTTTTTATTCTAAATTATACAACCTCTTCATCATTTACGCCGACATTGCACTACCGATTGTTTTCCTCTGGCGATTCTTCAAACTCTATATATTTTCTCTATTTTCAAACAGAATGGAAGGTAGGGTAACCAGCACTTTAGAGTCATTTTTGCCCTTCATTTTCCAAAAGCATAACTCCAAAAACCAAAACTCTTCGAGGAAAGATCATAAGCCCGAGATTATCGTGAGCTGGGGTAGAGAAAAGTTTCACATAGGGTTCGAGAAAGAAGGCTCAGGATCGCTGGAGGAAACAACTTTAAAAGAATTAAAAGAGAGACTAAAATCGATTACGGGTGTGCCATTAAATGGACAAAAATTGGTGTTATCCGGTGGTAAGTTTTCTGCAATTAAAGTTCAAGTAACAATAATGTTGTTATAAGAATAACGTGAATTTTTTTCTTTAAAGCCATAATGAAAGATGAAAATTCAAGTCTATCATCACTTGGAATTCACGCAGCTTCTAAAATACTGTTAATCGGATCTAAGCCTGACGTGAGTGAAAGTATCGCGAATAATAGTAATTCGATTAATGACTAAATATAATCTTCTTTAAACAGAAAACTCAACTTGCCGAAACTTCATCTGGGTCACCTGAAGAACATGCTCTTATATCACGTATATCTGCTTCAGTTGAAAAGATACGTGCCACTTCATTACCACAGATTGAATCATTTGAGATTCAAGTTTCTAGTTATATCTCGCCTAATAATCATCAAGAAACCAAAGTTCATCAGAAATTGACTGAAACTCATCACCTAATTGTCGAAAATCTTATGCAATCACTTTTATCTCTCGATTCAGTTGATTGTCCGCCAGATTTTCAGGTAGCTCGACAGAAACGAAGAGATGCAGTAAAATTCACTCAAGGACTGATCGATCGTGCTGATCGTGCCAAAGAACAACTTGCTCAAAATTCTGCATCCTTACTTTGAGAAAATTAAACGCATCAAACTACTACTTCATCAATGTCCCCTTCTGTAGATAATTTGCTGATCGCCATAATCTCAAAATTGTGATGGTTCGTGTCTTCATAAGGAAAATTTGATCAGAACATCCCACATTCCGGAGATGTATTCAACGCGTGGATCCATACTATTCTATCCTACTATTTATTCATAATAGATACAGTTTTATCTTGCTCAAGATTTCTGACTACGAAAAAAGGATGTAATAATAATGAAATATTAACGGTCTTGCTTAGATCCTATATTATCAAAATACTCGCTTTATAGATAATATTGTTCTCAAATGTTATGTCGGAATTTCTATCCGCATGATTTTTATCACTATAAATTTGGTTGATAATAAAGATCTGCAATGATTACTTTGATATACGCCAAAATCCAACTTTTTTTGTTCCCTCATTAATACGTAGTAAGCAAAATTTAGTAGGATTATAAAGTGAAATCTAGACAACAACAATATAGTGATAGAGATCATTTCGAAAATATTAATAAAAAGGTAAAACGATCAAATGTTTTTTAACTTCCGTAAAATCCCTACTATTTTTTTTTAAAGTATTAATTCTAAGTAGGATTATAAAGCCAAATCTAAAATACAATAATGTAAAGAGATCATTTCAAAAACACTAATAAAAAAGGTAAACTAATAAGTTTCTTCCTGACATCAAGAAAAGATTTAAGCTTTAATCCATACTTTCTAAATCTTTTAAATAATTGAAATGTTATATTATTTACATATATGACTACAAATTTCTAGAGAATATTACTTAAAGCTTTTCTTATTAATTATTAAAAAGTAGCTGGTGTATTACAAAGTTCAAAGAGTATTATTTCAAATTTGTATATTTCAAACTTAGTAATGAATATTGTTTTTTTTGTAGTTGGATTAGATTTACTTGCCAAAATCTGCTTGTCAAGAGAATTATTGAAAACTAGATAGTTTTTAGTATGTTACCAATATGTAATAATAAATAATTATTTTTTTAGTAATATTGTTGGATTTTTTATAATTAATACAAATATAATTTTTTTGTTTTTTTTATTATAATAAGTAATTATTATAAGAAAATTCTCTTTATAATTATATTTGTTTATAGTTATATTTTTTTATAATTATCTTATTTTTCTTTTTCATTTATATATAAATATAATAAAAATAATATTTTTATAATTACATTATTACTATAATCACCAAATTTTGCTTTTCTAAAAGTAATGATTATAGAGAAATTTAATTATATTAAATTTTAAAAGTAAAATATATTTTTTTTTGTAATTCATTAATAAAATAATTTTTTATATAAAATCAAGTAGTATTCTGAAAAAAATCTGGTTTGAACTTAAACCAAATTCAAATCTGATCAAAATCTAATTCAAAAATTTGAATTCAATTAAAATTTGATTCAAGTTCAGTTTAAACTTTAAACCTGATTCAAATTTGATTTGAGTTCAAGTAAATATTTAATGTAGTTCTAAGTAAAGTTATAGATCTTAATCAGAGTTACAAATTAATATAAGATGATTAATATTTAGAATAAATATTCAAAAAGTTATATAAATTTGAAAAATATTTTTAATTATTATAATTTTAATTTATTTTAGTTATGATATTGTTATATATTTTTTACTAATTATAAAATTAGCTAATAAATATAAACAGAAATTGAAAAAGAAAATTAAATAAATATAAGAATAATAAAAAATATATATTTAAATTTTATATTAATTTTTATTAAAATTATTATAGTTTAAAAGAAAAATAAATATAGAAAAGATGAAATAATAAAGTTTAATTATATATAGTATTCTAATTAGCTACATTAACTAAGCAAAATATTTTAATTTACTAATAAATAATATTTTAATTCTTTGTATTAGTTATTAAACATTTCAGAATTAACAAATAACAAAAATAATAAAGATTCTTTTACTTTGTTCTTTTTACAAAAAAGAAATTATAATTTTTTAATTAAAAAATTTTAAATAATTTAATATAACAAAAATATTAAAAGATTAATCTATAACAAAATATTAATTAATAATTTTAATAATAATATTTCAATTAACTAAAGCTACTTGTCTGCATCAATAAAAAATCTGTTAAAAATTTGATTTTTTGTTCAAATTCAGCTAAAATTTATTTTTATAATTAAATTAAAAATGATTAAATATAGATTTAAACAAAAAATCATTTTTATAATCAAATTATAAATGGTTAAATACTAAATTTAAATAAAATTTGATAAAAAACTATTTTTAAATCAAATTATAAATAATTAAATACTAGATTTTGATAAAAATCTGATAAAAAATTATTTTTATAATTGAATTATAAATATTAAATTTAAATAAAATCAGATAAAAAACTATTAAATCTAATTATAATAATAAATATAATTTTTTATCAGTTAATAATATAATTAAATAAAGATTTGATATATCAAATAGAAATAATATATATATAATTATAATATATAATCATTTTGAGCTAATATATATTTTTGATTGTTTGATTAAAATTCTGAAATATAAGTAAACTGTGATTATTTTAAATCGAGTCAAGTTTGACTTGAGTTATATAGTGATTCACATATATAATAGAACACAAAATTAATTTACTAGAATTTTTATTTTCATGGCTATTAGTTTGAACAAAATAAAAAAGTATTTGAAATTTTAAAACTATTAATATTTTTTAAAAATAATTTAATAACAAATTATTTTGTGAAATAAAGTGATTAAATCAAAATTTACATTTAGTATATTTTTTATATTAAAGAACTTTTTTTTATAAATTTGGATTACTAATTGAAAATGTTTCATTTTATGAAATTTATTTATTTAATAATTTTTATAAAAATTAGCTTATATTTAAGATTCTAAAACTGAATCTATACTAGAAGTATTAATACATAAATTAATACTTATAATATAAATTCAATTCTTAAAAGTCTCAAATCTTAGTAAATTTTGTAATAATTTTATAAAAATTAGTAAATATAAAGTAGAACATTTTTAATTAGTGATCCAAATTTGAATTCATTATAGAAAAAAGTTTTTCAATATAAAAAAGTTATTAAATATAAATTTTAATTTAAATCACTTTATTTTACAAAATAATTTGTTGCTAAATTATTTTTAAAAAATATTAGTGATTTCAAGATTTCAAATAAATACTTTTATTTTATTCAAACTAATAGTCATAGAAATAAAAATTATATTAAGTTAATTTCATATTTTATTACATGTGTGAACTATTATAAATTACTTGATTCAAATTATCTAACTTATATTTTAACTCATATTTTGACTCAAATACAATTAAACTTCTCTATAATCACCATTTTTAGAAAAGCAAAATTTAATGATTATAAAGAGAATGTGACTATAAAGTGATTTTTTTTACTATATTTATATTATCATGATATAATATTTGACAAATAATTTTATTGAACAACAAATATATTAATTATTATTGGATTATATTTAGTAGTTTTTTATTGAATAGTTATTTTTAGATAGTTATTATTTTATTGGATAATTATATATTAGATATTATTGGTTCTTAGATTTGTGTTAATACAAGCAATACCAGTAATACTAATAATATTTGTATTAATGACAACAATGACATTAATGCTTGTATTAATAATATCAAAAATACTGATAATACTTGTATTTAATTAAATTAGTGACAACAATAATAGAATTAATTATATTATATAATATATAATTTATATAAATATACTATGTATTGTTACCATTTCTAGTTCTTACATATAAGAATATTTAGAAATGATTAACAGTGACTGTGTTCTTAGCAGATTTTAAATAAGAGAGATATAAATGATGAAAGTGGATGATTGACAATAAAGATGGCGTGGCAACTGTTGCAACGTGGTGACAAATAAAGCATCACCTAGTTGCAACTAGTTGCAGCTTATAAAATTTTGGAGTTGCAACGTGTTGCAATGGGTGACAAATAAGCATCACATACTTGCTGCGCCATCTCTAGATTCGAATTTTCGAACTGAACTTTTCGTCAGATTTGAGTCTGGTTCAAGCTTGAACTGAATCAGACTCGAACTGAACCAGACTTTTTTTCGGAACCCTACTCAGAGAGCAACCCAAAGTGCTTGCATCTTTTTTGAAAGCAGAAAAACAAAAAAAAGAAGACTATTAATAAAAAAAAGGGTGAGGTAGCAAATAAGAAGAGTGAAGAAGCTATTGGGAAGGATGTAATCAATGGTGAGAAGGATGAGGCAGCAGAAGGTGAAGAGTGAGATAGCAGAAGTGAAGGATGAGTTCAATAAAGAGGAAAGTGTGATTGAAAGTAAGGAGGATGAGGCTACAAATGAAGATGATGAAAAAGAAAGTGAAACTGAAGATATGTGGAATGATAGCAAAAATGAATGGTATGAAAAAGAAGGAAATATTGATTTGGAAGGTATAGTACAACTTCGATTTGAAAAATGATTCCATAAATAAAATAAATATTATTTTATATTTTTTTATATTTTCTAAATAATTTATATTTCTGAAAAATAAAAATATTATAATTTTGACATGTTATGCTTTGGTACATTATAAATAATTTTAAACTATATATTAATTACTAGAAACTGCAAAACTAACTTAATTTTGAATTCAGCTAAAAAAACTGATAAAGCTTAAAAATTATAAGTTAATTCAAAGATCTGGTATGAATTTTCATGAACTCACCTAAAAGTCTGATTCTAATTCATGTTCAATTCAAATATTGTACTTGAATAAAGTTTGGTTTAAATATTGAATCTTACTTGAACTCAAATGAAAGTCCAGTTTGAGTTCAGTTCAAACATTGAATCATACTTAAACTCTAATGAAAGTCTGGTTTGAGTTCAGTTCAAACTTTGAACTTTCTTGAACACAAGCCAAAGTTTGGTTCAGTTCAGTTTATAAGAACACTATTCTGGATATCTATTATCTGAATTAATACAGTAAAGTAATTCTCTTACAGCAGTAGAATATTGTTCTACTGTTTCAGTTCATTAGGAAATTTTTATATCTGATTATAATCAATTATTATCCAATAATCAATTATCATTGATTGTTAATAATTAATTATAATCGATTGCAATCAGATATAATCGATAATTATTAAAATCGAATATAATCAATTTTTTGTTTAGAATTGGTAAACATCTATAATCAATGATCATTGATTTTATTTAATCGATTGTAATTGATTGTAAACAATTACAATTAATTATAATCACTGCAGATCGATAGATAATGAATAATTGATTACAATCAATAATTAATTCTCATCAATAATTAATAATCAATGATAAATGATTATTTATTATAATCGATTACTTATTGTTTATCAATCTGCAGTAATTACAATCGATTATAATCATTTACAATCAATTACAATCAATTATAAATGATTACCCTATCAATTAATTCATCTTTCACAAGTACATATACAATATTAAGAAGCTTTCAAAATTTAATTCTTGATATCAATTCAATAGATATTTCAAGCAATATTTTATATTATAAATATTTTATTAATATAATTATAATTGAACAAATAAATAAAAAAATTATTGCATGAAAACATATATTTAGAAGATCTGCTGTTCTAATTTGATAATTACTAAATCTATTTTGACTTTTTTTTATATTTCTGATAACAATGCCTTGATTTTATATTGTTCTTTTTGTTTCTCAAACATTACTTTCATTTCTTTCATTTCTTTCATCATTTTTTTCACTCCTTCTTTCATTTCTTTCATCAATAATTCATTTGATTTTTTGAACTGGTAACTGGAAATATCATAATGCATATCTATTATGTTCATAAGTAATAAATTATGATTTGATGAATCTGCCTTGTCTATAGCATTCAATGAATAATTATTGAGAATTGAGGTTATAAAGATTCCCAACACATTGCCCTTCTCGTATCTTAACAGCACTCCTTCAAAGACATCGATATCATTGGTGCCAACTTTTGTCATTGAATAATTTTTGTACTGGACTAAAAGCGTATAACTATTATAATTTCCAAATAAGTTCACACCACCATCTCCATCTGACATCCTATATGATAAGTATAAAAGATTTTATAAGTAAATATTATTATTATCATCAAAGTAAATACCCCAGAGTTGAACGTGAGTTATTTATTCATGTATTCTATTCACTACAACTTCTGCTCAAAGCTTTTAGGTGATAAGATAAAAAAAAAGAATGTTCACAGGTGCGATTACTTGACTAATAATCCCTCACAGTGATCATAATGTGCTTCTAGTTTTTTGTTATCATATCACTCTAGTGGCAACATAACTTCAGATGCATAACAACTAAATAATTACTTGTAAAATAAATGAATATCTCATCGCACTCTGTGACATTCAATTCAATACTTTTAAAACTGAGATCTTGAACTCATTTCCTTTAGTAACAGATGAGGTAGTGATAATATCTTAATGTCCAGTGATCTGATTCTTATAAAATACTACCATTCGATTCAGCTCGACAAAATGAATCAGATCATTGAAGCATCAAGGTATTATATTTTAAATTTGCTGATTTGAGCAAAAATACTACTATTTGATTTATCTAGTTGAAATGAATCAAATGGTAGTATTTTTGTTCAAACCAAATCACGGGTTATTAAGAATAAGATTTTTGTATATTGAGATAAACTAACTAATTATATTTAGTACGTGAATACACAATACCTGATATAGAAGTTTCAACAATTTATAAAAAATACGAATGATCAGTATTTGTATTATTCTTTGTATTCAAAAATTCTACACATGAAAATGAGATACTTTTACAAATCAAGACACTTGTAACCTACATATGTGAACAAATTATCTTTTTCTGCTGTCTATGCAT
>CAJVPL010000281.1:0-32010 GCA_910591945.1 Ambispora gerdemannii
TGATGCATTATATAGATTTGATTATATTATACTCTCCCACCCGTCATTCTTAATAAACTTTACTATAATTACCCTGGCCAAGTAACTTATTATAACGTTATTAAGCACTCACCAGCTCTCCCAAGAACTCATATAATATGGTAACAGTATGAAATATAAATAATAATAAAAGATAATTAACACAAATTAAAAATAATAAAAGAAAAAGAATGAATAAAAATAAAAGTAATTAAAAATAATATGTATTCAAATTAATAATATGATCTACATTTTACATCTAATCTATTTAGCACAACATTAAGAAGTATTAAATATAGATCTGTGTTAATTTCTAATATGTTATGCAAGAAATGATAAATATAACACGAAAAATGATAGACATGATACAAGAAATTACAAGGATATATGAAAATTGTTACAAATTTTGACATAATTTTGATTATGACAGATTTTAAAATTCACCAGAATTTTGACGGGCTATTTATTAATAGTTTATTATAATTTTGACAAAATTTTGACAATTACTAAAGAATTTCAGCAAGCAAACTTAATTATGTGAGAGAAATATCATTATCATAAATAAATATTAAACTTTTATGCTATGCTTATTTAATTGGTTATTTGTTCTAATATATCAATAAATAACTATATAATATATAACATATCACAATGGTAACAGTATTATTAATTGTATTTTTCCCAGCTCTGAAATATTTGATACTGGTATAAAGAATTAAAACATCATAATTTTCTTTCTTTATAATATTTCTTTTTTTAAAATTTCACTTTTTCACAACTTTTTCACAACTTTTTCACATTTATTTTTTTTAAAACCACAACAATTTTAGTAAAAATTTGTATAGAACTTAGATATCCATTTATTATTATTATTATTTTATCTTACTATTTAATCTTCTCTTCCAACTCTTGTTCAAGTTTGTAACCTAATTCTACAATTAGTAAACAAACTTGTAACAATGTTCTATTCTCAATACTATTAATGATTTTAGCATCAACTATAATTTTTGGCATTAGGCGTTGTAAAGAAAGTTTTTGACAATCGAAAAATTAGCAGGAAAAGCCCTCAAAAGGCGCTACGGATACTGTGAAATAGTTTTTCCGGTGCTTCAACCCAGTCAATGAAAGAAGTTATACTGATCGTATTGAAGAGTTGACATCCTGATTTGGAAATTATACGCGGCATAATTTTGCGGCAATCCTAATACTGTGACATCCCCAAAACCACTTGTTGAATAAAGAAATTATAGATATCAATGCCTAAGATATAAACAAATTACAATTTGTGAAGTCGTGATTGTTGTAGAATATTTTATGATAATACTATAAGACCGATGTACAGTCTTATTCATTTTTAAAAGATCACGGTCCGGTCTTACTTTTGAGAAGACCGAAGACTTAATGTCTATATCTATTTAAAAGCTTATTAAGATAGACTGAGCAAACAAGGATTGTTTGAAAGAAATGAATAAATTAATAATAATAATAAATAAATGTCTTTACTATATCCGCTATAATCTCATTTTATTAATTAACAAACAACTTGATTATATAAACAATAGATTTTTTGTCATCCAAGAAAAAAGGATAAAGTGGAAAATAATAATAACGATTTATATATACACTCTGCGAATAACGACAGATTATTCATCAACACATTATTCGCAACCTGAATATATAAATCAATAATCCATGACCCAATTAGGCGAAGTGCTGATGCTAGCTAAACTGGCATCACAGGATTTGAATAATAATACATTGGATTGGTGAAGTGTGACGAAGAGTTCGAAGATGTAGTGGTTTTTTGAATCTCAATTATCCATCCAAACTTTTCTACAAAAGTGTCAAATGCTTCCTGAAAGTTTCCATTTGTATCGTTATTATGTTGTGCAAGGCTAATTTTTTGATTAATAGTTCGATTAATAAAGCGTCGATATAAAGATGAATAACAACAATATAATGTAATAATAATAGTATATTTACTTTTTAGCCCACTCGCTAACAACCAATTGTCCGTAGATCTTGCCTTCACTCACTTTACTCGATGCACTATTGATAGCTTTTTTCCAATCATCAGCTAATTTTGTCAATAGATCACGTTTCAACTCATTATGAAGATTGTTTCCCCAGTTGGGTAGACGTTGTGCGTAACTTGTAGCCAGATGAAGGAAGGTGAAAGTGGTTGTCGGAAATTCTTCTGGTGAGGTAAAGTGAGCTGCATAATCCAAGATCGCATTCTTTTTTAAGAAAATAACAATCAATTATATGTAATTTTTCATACTTGAAGAAAATAATATGTATATGTGAGAGAAAGATTACCTTCATTTCAACAATTGCAGGTTTAACTCTGTTAAAGCTATAATCATCTTCCTTTGGTCCCCATTTGGTATATGGAAAACTCTCTTGGAGTCTCTTTTCCAGACCGTTCAAGGTAGATGTTACTGATTGAATAGTAGGTCGAGGTATGTTTGAAGCGATTTCTGACTGAAGATGGGGATGTGTATCGACAAGGTTATTTATTAAAGTCAACAATTGTGGTTTATCGAGCGTTGCTATTTTTTTTTTGATTAATAAAAACCAGGAATAGATTAACAAAAATTGTATTCACGATGAGAAGAAATGATTATTATCATTATCATAATAATACCTAATAGTTTATTAAATGGAAAATCTTTAAAACTGCCGGTCTTCGTTCTTTTTGCCGGGTTATAAAATTCTCTATCCATATCTTGATGAATATCTTTTGGAGAGCTAGGGGGACTTCTAGAATCACTCATTGAAACATCGTTGTCGTGTTCACTTGGTTTCCGTTTACAACCGACAACTGTCAATATGTTATAGGTATTTAATAAGAGCAAACCAACCAACCTAGAGTTGAATGTGTATCTATTTATATACTAATATAAACAAAGCTATGGTTGATGCATACCTTTAGGAGTTTCCGTTGACCCAGCATTATTAAAGGACCTTTCTCTAATTGTGAACCGTGAAGACATCGGCATCACTTGATGGCTAATGTCAGGTGTTCGTAATTGTCGAAAGGCGCTATTATGTTGAAAGATATTTGTTTGGTGAGAGTTTCGTGGAACAGGAATACACGGTGAATGGTCGCTCATTGGAGTGTTTTGATTAGGTTATATAGCTATTTATAAAAAAAG
The DNA here is from genome assembly GCA_910591945.1 of Ambispora gerdemannii. NCBI lineage: Eukaryota > Fungi > Glomeromycota > Glomeromycetes > Archaeosporales > Ambisporaceae > Ambispora > Ambispora gerdemannii. The sequence continues at coordinate 3,177 of CAJVPL010000281.1, forward strand.
TAAGTTTACGAACGAGAGGTGTGAAAAATTTTATACATGTACATATGAAGTTGTGTGTGTATTTGTGTAAAAATATATATTTGATAATATTAAATCTATATGTAATAAGGTGAAAAAAACTTCTTCACAATCGTGTTAAGTTAGACAGCAATTAAAAAATTAAACCTTTTCGAAAGATACACAATTCAAAAGCTCCCAAAATTCGGTATGTATTAGTTAAATAACGTGACTCACAATTTCGAGAAAAATATTCACGTGAATTCTGTGCACCGGGATAATGACGTATTATATCTATATAAAGACAATTTTTGATTGTTCCTTTAACGGTAAGTTCGTAATTGGTTATATTTTTTTGATAAAAAAATATTGAATGAGAAATTTTGTTTTTTAAATATGAGACAATAATGGTACGAGATAGAAGTATGCAAGGATTATTACTATGAAAAAGAAACGCTCATGAAATGCACGACTATTTGAACAAGAATCCCAGAAATGAATATTACTGTTTACAATCAAACATGGTTTGTGACCAGATACCATAAATGGGAGGCTAAGGTGGAATAATACCGAACCACAAATAACGCCACATGATCATGTGACTGTCTCTCGGCTTTTAACAAACGTTTTATAAGATGCTTTTTGAAAACGAAGTTTAATTAGCGTTTAATATACGTAACGATATTTATAACCGTGGATGACAGCATAATGTTCTGTACTTGAAACAATGAATCTCTAGCCAAATTGTAACCACTTGACCCAACTACAATTTTGCTAGAACACGTGAACTTTTGTATTCTAGTATGTTTCCCTGTAATGCAGAAAGGTAATACCGAGCCACCATGATGAAAAAGGAAAGTTCATTGGGCGAAACGTTTCGGATTTTCAAAAATAGTTTCGCCCAAAACATTAGCCGAAACCACAGTTGGTTTAAACCGAATTTTAACCAGTTCGGCTTATCGATATTTAACCATAAATTTACTAGATAACCCATAGTGAATGGACATTCTGTGCCTATCGCTATAGACGAAATAAAAAGCAAGAAACAATTATTCTAAAGCAAGTAATTCATGAAACAGACTTGGAAAGTGTACTGAAAATCACCACGTGAAATAACCAGTGATGTTCTTGAGAGTCTCCGATAGGCCGATTGTTGAGTAATCGACACAGAAAAGAAGTTCTTTTTATGAGTTTGAAACTGGTTTAATTTTTTTCTTATTATAAAACCGGTTTTTGATATTAAAAATAAAACAAACCTACATAAAGGTATTTTCTTCATACCAACATGGCTGATACTCCTCCGAAGAGTAATCCTGAACGCCAACCGAGACATTATCAACGTGTTACCGCCGTTTGCGAAAACTTGGAATACTATGCACGGCACATGGAGCCAATGCTTTCTACGAGAGATAGAACATTTGGAGATGACGTGTGATAAAAAAGGTAGAAGGGCAACTCTTGACACATAATTCGTGAATTCAGAGCATGGGTGAAATCCCAGCGGTCCTTAATAATTATTCATTTATTAAATATTCTGAAAGCCGTCGCGCGAAACAAACACGGCTACGAACAATTGATTTCTGACTTCGAAAGTGAAGTGGAAGACTATGACAAGCTTAATAACTTACCATTTATACGCCACCACTCTCCAACTATATGACAAGCTTAATAACTTACCATTTATACGCCACCACTCTCCCTTACCATTTATATACCACCACTCTCTAACTATATGACAAGCTTAATAACTTACCATTTATATACCACCACTCTCCAACTATATGACAAGCTTAATAACTTACCACTTATATACCACCACTCTCCAAATGGTGGTTGTGGACATGTAAATCTTAGATAGATTGATGAGGGCTTTTTGCAACCTCATTTGCTTCATTGTTGAGCAAGCAAAATCCAACACATCCACACCATTGCACATCAGCTTCTCGCCCGGCAAGACGTGTTACTTTATGGTCTTCCGACTTTTATCCTCCACTTCCTTTCTTATGCTAAAAATGAATAGATTCATCTTAAATTCGTCAGAAATTGCGCGAAAGATACTTGTGAGTCACAAACTCGGAGTCTGATGAGAAAGACTCTTCGTCGTAGAGTGATGAATTGTTTCTTTGTCTTTTAATTGAGGAGTCTCGGTCGCCTGGATGAAAGTAATCCCATAGAAAGTATCTATACTACTATACGTGGCCCACTTTTATCCTCAACCAAAGAGATTTTTTTATTGTTGGTTGTCAAAAAAATTTTGATTGAATTAATTTAGTTCAGATTAATAGCATTGTTATATAGAACAATTTTTCTTGATGTGACCAGTTTGTATTGATTTATTATTTGATTGATAGCTTGATTAAATAATTGATTTACTTGTTTGTTATTGTTTCTAAAATTTTCTCTTGATCAAGTATAAGATTATTTATTTGGAGGAAATCAAGTTGCTGAAATCCACCAATACACGATTCAACTAGCCACAAGCTTGCGAAATTTATTGTGGCCGTTTTTGTGGCGTAAATCGCACATTTAATGATAATAATTAATAAATATAAATTGGGGTAATACTTTGTTAAACCAAACCTTCTCTACAAAATTTCGCGATCTAATCACAATGAATATAGGTAATTTAATAGACCACGCACTTCACCGTGAACCGCAACCTCCCTCCTATGACAAAAAGGTATTTATTAATTTACCATTTCTGTACTTATTTCGATTTTAGCATAAAAATGTAAATCATATATAAATTTAACAGAGAAAGTATAGACTAGGAAAAACTTTAGGTATTTTTTATTACTCTTATCATTTCTTTTACAAAATGAGACTAAAACGAAAATTCATTAATATTCAAAATTCATTAATATTCAATTTTTATTATTGAACTTGAAAAAATGTAAACTAATAGGAGCAGGAACTTATGGGTCAGTTAAGGAAGCAGTGATAATTAAAACAAGCGAGAAGGTCGCCATCAAAATAATTCAGAAGCGTGATGTAAAGTTCCAAGAGGATATGGTGTACAAGGAGATGCAGGTGTTGGAAAGACTAGATCATCCTAATATAGTAAAGTTTTACGATTGGTTCGAGTCGAGAGATAAATTTTATCTTGTATTTGAGCTGTATCCTTTTTTGACTTATTGTTCATTTTTCAATTGTTCTATTAATTGATCGCATCTTTATATTTTATCATTAACGTTTCCTAAAAAATTAAAGCGCAACAGGTGGTGAATTATTTGATCGTATGTGTGACCGCGGAAAATTTACTGAAGCTGATGCTGTAGAAGTTGTAAAAACTCTGCTTACTGCAGTAGCATATCTTCACGCACATAATATTGTCCATCGTGGTAATTATTATGTGTAATTCTCGATTGAATGCTAGTTACTACTCTATGACACTAATTTTATCATTATATTAGATTTAAAACCAGAGAATTTATTATATAAGAGTCGAGCACCTGATTCCGCTCTTGTACTTGCTGATTTTGGGTAATTTGATATTATAAATTGAATTGTCAAATTATGTGATAATTCATTTTGGTAAATATTTAGAATTGCAAAAGTCATGAAAGATAGCGATGATATTCTGACTACTTATTGTGGTTCGCCTGGTTATGTTGGTAAAGTTCACCTCTTACGACCCACATCGTGTCATCAAATACAATAGTAATTAATATATATAATCTTTGTAATAGCACCGGAAATCTTGAATCGAGTTGGATATGGTAAATCTGTGGACCTTTGGAGTACCGGGTAAACTATAAAGGAGCTCTTATAATATAATTTTCTTCAATTTTCTATATTTATTAATGAATTACTTTTTTTTTTGATTTCATTTATATAGGGTTATTACATATGCGCTGTAGGAATGATTTATTAATTTTATTGAATTTATGTAAACTCTCGATTTAATTTTAATTTTCTCGAAATGAACATATAGATTATGTGGGTATGCGCCCCCTCGTAATGAGGATCGATATGCCACTACCGAAGAAAGAAATAATTTACGCGTAGAGTTTCATGATCGTTATTGGAGAAACATTTCGCAAGAGGGTATTATTATACTGATTATTCGTCATATTCTTTTCCTCTATGCGATTCAAAATTTAATCCACCACCATATAAATATTAACCCAAAAGTAATCTTCTAAATATTAAGCCAAAGACTTTATTCTCCTCCTATTAAACTACGACCCGCAAAAACGGCCAACCGCAGAGCAAGCGCTAAAACATAAATGGCTTACGGGTAAAACGGCAATGGACATTGACCTGCTGGGTGACTTTGTCGATAATTTTAATGCTCGTAAAACATTTAGAAGAGCGGTGGATGTTGTACAGGCGGCAAACAGACTCAAGAGAAATGCTACAAAGAAATTTGATAGTGATGAAGATGAGGCTCAACAGAATGAGCAGGAAAAACAAAATCAGGAACAGGATCCCGAAACGGATCCGAATGTAAGAACAATTGAAGTTTAATTCGTACGAATTAATGGATTGTACAGACGAGTGTATTTTTTTGGCAAAAACATTTATTCTTATGTTTGTGAATTCAGTTATTTAATTTACATATATTTTATATTTATGTCATTGTAATATATTTTTTTGATATTAGCATTAAAAACGTGCACATTAAAATCCGTGAATTTTTATGTAACAGATTTATTTATTTGATTAAATATCTCATCTTATAATCATATTAAGAATCTTATTCAAAAATTTGATTCCTAATCTTTTCAATATATTCGGGAGTAGTCTTGCAACAACCGCCAACTGCTACTTTACTATCGTTTTTAACCCATTTCCTTGCATACTCTGCAAATACATCTGCACTTACTCCACTGTTTATATCCCAATCATTAGTAACCGGATCCCACTCGTTTCCTCCGTTCGGATAACAAAGAACCCATTTATTATCATTAAACAAATCTAAAGTTTGACGAATTTTTTGAATTAACTGTGCAATAAATTTTGGATTTGTGCAATTGACTCCGATGCCGAATACTAATGAATTCGCTTTACTACTACATATTGCTTCCACGCATTTTACTATCAATTCACCGTGCGAAATGCGTGTTCCATCTTTACATGAAAAAGAAATCCAACAAGGAGGTAATGATTCATCTTTCTCCATATTTGATAGAACTTGACAAATGATTTTCGCCTCGTGTAAAGATGGCACAGTCTCAAAAGCAATAAAGTCAACACGCGAAAATTCCGATCGATAGACTCGAAGACGTGATTCATGGAACTCTCTTAATTCTTCATCTGATATGGTTCCATAATCGCCTGTATATTCTGATCCATTTGCTAGTGTTGCACCATATGGTCCAATTGATAGTGCAATTAATGGTTTTATTCTTTTCTTACTGTTGTTGTTGATGCTGTCATTATTTGAAAGATATTCTGACCAAAAAGTGTCTCTTGCCTCACTTGCCAATTGTATTGATCTTAACATTAATTCCTTTGCTTGATCTTCGCTGAACCCATTTTTTATGAAGCCAGCAACCCATGCTTGATAACTATAATAATGTTTAGAAAGGATATTAGGAAACAAACCCTGTCGTCCTTGCCATCTCACTTTTCGGCAAAACCCCCCATAATGTTTTGCATGCATTTTATTTTAAAAAGTAATTAACTTTACCTACCTACAAGTTAGACATATATCAGCTCCAGCACGAAAGTAAGAAAGATGTACATTACGTATTGCATTAGGATCTTTATATAAATATTCGGAGGAATACAAGTCTGTAGAAAGGTTCTTTCCGTGAGTGGATTGAAGTTCAGTTGCCATGCCTCCATCCATAATAAGAGGACCATCGAATTCTTTTGATTTCGTGAACGTTTGATGCAATGACATTTTAGAATGATTAGAGATATTGATCTATATTTAGATTTGATATCGATATCAAATATACCTAAACTTCATTTTTTTCATTTTTCGTTTTTTTCGGCCACCAGCGAAAATGAGTACTCAGGCAAACAACGATGTTACAACACGAGATACATGGGAAGAAGCTGAGGAAGCGGCCGAAACTACACTCGCTCAACAAACATCGAAACTTAGTTTAAATGCCAATGCTGCAGAATTTAGACCAAATGTCTATGCGAAAGAATTTATTCCAAGTTGGCTTCCTCAACCCGCTCAAACTTTATCTGAACCAGTAGTAGAGAAAAGTGAATCAGAGACCTTGGCTGATATACTCGTGGAAGGTACCCCACCGCTGCCAAAGCCTGCACCAGTGACTGAAAATGAGACGGAAAAGAAAACAGCACCTTCTAGCACCATCGCTACTGCTTCCACTTCTACGCAAATAACAGAATCAGCGCCAGAAGAACAAGACGAACATGTTGATGCTGAACTATTAAAAGAACTTTACGGCAAAGAGCATTTGAACGTTGTGTTCATTGGACACGTAGGTTTGTATGTAAATTATGACAATTTTTTCTCAGCAAGTATATTCGAATAATTGGAATTTTATTTTTTTTAGATGCTGGAAAGTCAACGATGGGTGGTAATTTATTGTAAGTATTTATTTTTAACAGTTGATCTCATTTTCATTTAAATAATTTACATGTTTAAATTCCATGATCAAGATATATAACAGGAATGGTGGATCAAAGAACTATGGAAAAGTACGAAAGAGAAGCTAAAGAACAAGGGCGAGAATCTTGGTACCTTTCCTGGGCCCTCGATACAAACAAGGAAGAACGTGCAAAAGTAAATTATCTTATTGGTTTTTTTTTACATTGTATCTTATTCCTGCTAAATACACGCATATTAAAAAAAAAGGGAAAAACAGTGGAATGTGGTAGAGCTTATTTTGAGACAGACAAACGTCGATACACAATTCTCGATGCTCCTGGTCACAAAAATTATGTTCCAAGTATGATAGGAGGAGCTTCTCAAGCCGATGTAGCAGTCTTGGTAAGGTGATTAATAATTATACACATAATGATCGATCATTTACATACCTTAAACTTAATGTTATTTCCACAAAGGTGATTTCTGCCCGTAAAGGTGAATTCGAAACAGGATTTGAAAGAGGAGGTCAAACTCGTGAACATGCTTTGCTGGTCAGAACATTGGGTGTGAATAGGCTCATAGTGGTTGTTAATAAAATGGATGATCCTACTGTTTGCTGGTCTAAAGCAAGGTAAACAATAACTATATAATAACTCTTGGATATTATATTTACAATTCATTCAGTATTAAAGATGATACTATTTATTTCAAGATATGATGAATGTGTCACCAAACTCACACCTTTTCTTAAAGGAAGTGGATATAATCCTGCCACAGGTCTATCTCTTTTTTTATAATAAAATTAATATTAATAATAATTAATTTAATAATTGATAATTTTTCCTGTTTATAGATCTTCAGTTCATGCCTGTTTCTGGATACACGGGAGCTAATTTGAAAGATCGTGTCTCAGAAGAAGTTTGCTCCTGGTACAGGTAATAATAGTTTTTTTTTTACAATTTAAATAATCAATAAGTGAATTAGTCATTATTAATGGAAACTTTGAGTATTTGGCTTTACTAAGTTAATTTCTTATTTATCAAATCATCTAAAGTGGTCCTTCATTACTGGAATATTTGGATAATCTGCAAGCATTGGACAGGAAAGTTGACGCGGCACTTATGATGCCAATTGTTGAAAAGTACAAGGCAAGTATTAATGCCCCAAGAAATTGTTATTTGATTTGTTTGTTACTCATTTTCTTGTTATTCTATCAACACAGGATATGGGAACAGTGGTAGTCGGTAAAATAGAATCAGGAAAAGTTAGTAAAGGACAAACTGTTTTAATAATGCCGAACAGAGTAATTACCTCTTTTATTGTTTCATTTCGGAATGTTTCGGAATTCGTTATGTTTTCTGATAATACTAATCAATAATAAAATAATTTTTAGCGAGCTGTTGAAGTATCGTTGGTTTATAATGAATTAGAGGAGGAAATTAAAGTTGGGTTATGCGGTGATAATGTACGGCTGAGACTTCGGGGCATCGAAGAAGAGGTTTGTATTGTACCATACTCCATATTAAAACGATTAATCTATTGGTGTAGATAATTTGCAATCATATATATGTCACAGGATATTTCTACCGGATTTGTCGTGTGCTCAACACTAGCGCCGGTTAAAACAACTACCGCTTTCGAAGCACAACTTGCCATTCTAGAACACAAAAATATACTTTGCGCGGGATATAGTGCAGTTTTACACGTGCACGCTTGCGTCGAAGAAGTCTCTATATCGGTATGACACTTTTTGTTGGGTAACAAAATGAAGCATAACAAAAATTTATTCTTTTCTTCGTTTGCCAAACAAGGCTTTGCTGCATTCACTAGATAGGAAAACTGGAAGAAGATCGAAACGACCTCCACAATTCGTAAAGAAGGGACAGAAAGTGATTGCACGATTAGAGTCATCCGCACCAATTTGTGTGGAGTCTTATGAAGATTATCCCCAACTTGGAAGATTTACGCTTCGAGATGAAGGTTTCATATTCAAAATCTTTATTATCACTGCGCAATTTTATTTAATTCGTTTTTTCAACGATAATAAATAACACTTTACTAAACTCGCAGGAAAAACGATTGCTATTGGCAAAATCACAAAAATAATTGAGAGCGAATAAACGTTGATATCTTCATTATAGACGATTGATTTATGTAATAGTAATATAATAATAATACTAATAGCAATAATAATAGTTGTCACATGCAGAGAATTAATCTTAACTTAGAGATATGGCAAGCTCGCTAACATAATCCAACATTTGAATTATATGAAGAGTTGAAGCTTTTCGAATGCTGTATTTCCTGGACCATATTTTTTTATAAAAAAGGCAAATTTGTTTATTATGGCGGGCATTAAAATAACACCCTCTTTACTACAGACATAAAAGAACAATAAATAGAGGACATGATGAATGTCGGATAGATTCTAGTAAATAATTTCAATTTTGCATTAATAAAAAAGTTTGTTGATATTCGATTGTTTTCGATCACGCCTCAACCGGAGCTAAATTCAAGTGACCAAAAAATTATACGTTATGCACTAATCGTGTGATCATAATCTATGGTAGGAACCACAGAAGACATGAATTTTAAGAAAATAATAAGATATCTATCGATAAAATAAAAAGAATAACTTTATTAATAATAATCAATCATTGAAAATTAACAGAATGATTAGATACTCACTGATCAACTCTAACTTGTGCCTGTTCAGCCTGTGGACTGGGAGTAGAAACACCACCACCCGATTGTTGTTGTTGCTGTTTCTCTAATTGCATCTGTTGAAATGTCTCGAATTTTTTCACACTTTCTTCGTTCATTTTCTCGATAATTTTTTTCATGACCTGAGCATGACGACATGGATGAATGCTGGCTAACGACATGTTTAGATGAGGATGTGTTTCGATTGTTACGGTCTTTTTTGCATAGTCTTGAGAAATGTCTTCGAATATTTGAACTGAAGTCAATGGCCGGCGATGCTAATAAAGTATTCGACATATCAGATAAGAGTCTATCCATATACCATTGACTCGTCAATAATTACTACTAACCTCATCGTATCCATATAACCACATTCGTGGTGTTTGATAATATTTATCATATGTGATGAACACATCATAAGTACGCACTTGGAGAATCTTATCACTGAAAATAACAAGATAAAACATTAACAAATGCACACGAATTGAAGAAACAAAAATTCAACATAAAAAATTTACCTTGGCGCATCCTCATTATTATTTGTTGGTAAAGCCGACTATTAGAAAAGAAAGAAATGAATATAATCTAATATAATCTAATCTAATATAATAGAGCAAGATGCAAAGGATGAATACCGGATCCTCATCTTCCTCCAGCCCTTCTTCCACTTCATCTATGTCCGGAATATCTTCAATATTCGGAATATCATCGTCATCCTTGTCAATTATATCGTCTACTGTAACTTTGCTCAGTCTTTTCGATATTTCATCTTCATCTCCTTCGATTTGTTGAGCAATTTCCTCGATATTTGTCGTAGCTAATTATCAGCAATTGAAATAGAATAACATAAGATTTTCCCAAGAATAATAGTAATAAAAATAAGAAAAAGAATAGTGATAGTAGCAGCAGCAGTAACATAATACACATACCTCGACCACTATGAGTCGCTACCCATGCCTCTTCACCATCCTCAGTCTCAACTTGAGTCTCGGAATCCTCATCAGTATACTCCATTTGTTTAACACGTCTCAAACAAGGAACTATTGAAACAAAATTATTGAAAGTGGTGTTAATTATCTACCTATTAAGAGAAAAAAATCATAAATTCATACCATTTCTAGTAATAAGAAATTGTTTTTCGACAGACAAATAGTCTCTGCGTTTACTGATTTCACCACCTTCCCTATAGACAGTCATTGTTGCGATTAATTCAATGTAAATCGGAAAAATATCAAAGAGATAATGGAATTTTATAATACCAGTTCCATGTTGGACACTTGTACACTAAAAAGTCGCCAGCAGCAATAAACTATTCATTTATAAAAAAAGCCAATGGCACAAAACTGTTCTTTTATAAGGCTCGTTGTAAAGTAGTTGGATATTGACCAAAAAATTTAATGATAGAGAATTATTAAAGAAATCTATAATTGCCTCTTCAGGAGTGATGCAGCCAGTCTCCTTGAACTTTGAATTTTTTAACACTGGACTGAGATATTCACGAATTCCAAAGAAAAGTGTCTGCACAGAATTCATAATATTCTTTAGTAATTCAAAAGTGGAAATAATCAATCACGAAAGAGTTGTTTATTGTACATACCACAACCAATTATGCACAGTATATCGATATATCATAGTTCTATCAAATGCAGGTGATCACTGATGACTCATCATTTCTGTAAATTATTTTGTTAACTTGTGTATTATTTTATGACAGGAGAACAATAATAATTTGAATGAAAATGGAGCCTTCAAGAATTGAACGTGTTAAAAGGGGTGCTATTATGGGCGGGGCAGTTGGATTATGTCTTGGATTAGTACTTGGCACCTGGACTATATTTAAGTAGGTGTACATATATATATATGATCTCTTGGGCAGATAATCGTAACTAATAATGAATGTTTTTAAATGTTTTATTAAATAATACAAAGACATGGTCCAGGTTCACGTGGCTACATCAACACATTAAGCCAATTTATGGCCACATCAGCAGGATCATTTGCCTTGTTCATGAGTATTGGATCGTTTATTCGCAGTGAAGAGGCTTCTAATAACAGCAACAGTGGCAATAATAATAACACGCTACAGCCGCAGAATTTAATGTGGAAACAACATTTGGAGAAACGTCGATTATTCGTATCTCGAGGATTTGCTAATTTACCAGTTGAAGTATTGGAAAGACAGAAATGGGATCGTTCGATGGTCGGTATTGTTAAAGATCAAGATTCTTAGTAGTAGGATTAGTTTATTTGAAATTGAGCTTATTATTAGCTTATTCTATAATTTTTTCATTTTCTGGGTGGAGAACATTTATTTTTTTGCTTAATATCAATGAGAATTAAGGTTACTTCACTTAATTTATACGATTCATTGCAAATATTTCTTTATTTTCAAATTGTGACATGAACTGGTAAAATTTTTATGATATATTATTTATTCGGAATTTGGAGTTATTATTCGAATTCATCTATCATAAAAAAATACCGTAAAACACCGTTTAAAATATAAGCAATGTACGCAGAAATCGATTGCAAAAGTATTTTAAACGACGTTTTATGCTACCGTATGTTATGGTTTGCACATTTAATTTAATATTAATCAACAACAGTGGGAAGGGTACTTATTATATATCCGAGGGATACTTTAAAGTGTAAATAAAATTGAAATCTTCTATTACTTCTCATAAAATAAACGAATGATAGTCTTTATTGATGTCTTAATTTAAAAATATAATACATTTTCTTCAATAGTCAACCCTCTCTATTATCAACCTCTTTATTATCAACATCTATTGCAGAACAAATTTCACTTGGACTAATATATTGATACTATAACTCAACCCTCATATCTTAACAAAAATGCCTGGTCCCGTCATGTTGACAACAGAGAGGGTCAATTATATTACAAATGTTAAATAGAATGAACGCATTTACCTAAGTTACACTTATAAAGAAGAGGAAGAAGGAAAAGGAAGGAAGGCACTCACAAAGAAACATTTATAAAGGAGAGGAAGAAAGCATTTCCAAAAAAAGGAAGAAAGAAGACACGCCCAAAGAAACATTTATAAAGAAAAGGAAGAGGAAGACACACTAAAGAAACACTTGTAAAGGAAAGGAGAAGACACTCGAAGAAACACTTGTAAAGAAAAGAAAGAGAAAGGCACTCCCAACGAAACACTTTTAAAGAAGAGGAAGGAAAACACTCCCAAAGAAACATTTATAAAGGAGAAGAAGAAAGCATTTCCAAAGAAACACTTCTAAAGAAGAAAGACCCAAAAGAAACATTTCTAAGGAGGAAGATCCAAAAGAAATATTTCTAAAGAAGGAACGTTCCTGAAAACACTCCCGAAGGAGGAAGGCATTCCCGAAGGAGCACTTCTAAAGGAACAAACACTCCTCGAAGAGAGGAGAGAAAGATACTCCTCGAAGAGGAGAGGAATTCACTCCCGAAGGAGTGTGAAAACAACCATCACGATGGAGTTTGGAGTGTTGTAAACTATTCTCCTCTCCATTATATATTGAAAAAGCGATCAACGTGCTGTTGTTTATTTTCATGCACAGGACGTGTTCCTGTGTTATGATATTTCCTTTTTGAGAATTACACAGGACGTGTTCTTGTGTCGTGTTATTTTCCTTTTTGAGAATTATTACACAGGACGTGTTCTTGTGTCGTGTTACTTTCCTTTTTGAGGAATCGGTTAAAGCGTAGTCCATCCGATAATCTGTCCGAAAAACAAACCAATGAGGATGCGTAAATTTTTAATCAACCCGGCAAAACAAATTTGAAGCAAAGACAAAAAATGAAATGTCGGGAAGGCAATTTCAAATATAACCCTAACGTTAAAATTACCTTTTAATATTTTTAAGATATGTCACGTGATGGACTACGCTTTAACCGTTCTCCTTTTTGAGAATTATTTATATAACTCCGTTGCTGGAAAATCCGACCCCCTGACGATTGTTACTTTTTTGTGGCACGTCTTGGTCGTTTTTTTGTTCGTCAGGGGTCGGGAGGTCGCTGTTGGAGTTCTTTTATATTAACATTAACCGGCATTATTGAATTTACCGTTTCCATTAAACGTATAAGTAATTTTTTCTCGTAGGTAAAGCTTGGAAAGAAGTCAGAAGTCGGACATAGGTATCCCCCAATGTGTACCCCTCACCATTTTTAAAGGCAAGATTGTGATTTATGCCCGGGTACCTATGTCCGACTTTTACGGTAGGTTTGGGCCGAATTATAAGAAGTATAATAAGGTTTTTTTACACTCGGGTCTGGGACAACAGGCTGTCAGTGGTGGGTTTTTGTCTTTGTTTTTAGCCAGTGAAAACGCGTAACAAGTGTGTCAACTTTGAAACGAGCAGATCAGCCGTTTGATGGAAATTTTGAAATCAGAACGGAACCGTTATTATCGATTCAAGGATTAAGATCTTTTTTCGGAATTAATAGAATGAAGTCAATAATGAACGTACCAAATTTGAAAAACTTGAGATGGAGTTAGGGAATTTATGTCTCGTCGGATGTTGGAAGAAAATTCGCAAGCGACGGCTTGGTAGATTTTTACATTCACGAATATCAGTGGGCCATTGATATTGTAATGAATGGTTCTTCGCTTAGAAAACATCTTAAAAAGATTCGATAAGTATGCTTGCATATTTTAATTTATAAGACCAATCAAAGTAATTAAGAAAAAAACATTGTCATTTTTAGATTTTAGTTTAGCCATACAAGTATTTCGTAGCAAAAAAAGTAATAAAAACATCTTAAATGACTTATTTGTATTGGTTGTAAGTGTTGCAACAGGAAAAACCTATCGCCGATCAAAAACTCATTTGGACATAACGATAACAAATAAACGCGTTTTAAAGCGGAATAATCCAAATAATTTCTGAAATTATGTGTAACACATGAAAATTCGACCTTGAAATGTCTAGACCTAACAAGAACACCAACAATACGAATACAAATCTAGCTCAACAGGCTTTAAGTGTAGCCAACCTTGCAGTAACCGAAGATGGGAAAGGAAATTTTGAAATGGCGAAAAATTATTATGTAAAAGTTATACAGGTGTGATAGTAGTAGATTCTATAGATGTATTAGTTAAAGATTGATTTATGATTGATACTATTACAAAGTTTTTCATTGTATGTCACCTTTTGGGCTTGTCTTGTTATAATAGTTGTTTGAGCAAATTATTATCAAAGGTATTTGTAGCATTGTCTTGTTCCTTTTTCGTAAAAAGAAATTTAAGATAATTTCTTGCTCGATTTATTTATAGACGAATCCAATTCCCAAAATAAAAATACTGCAATTCTCAAATGTCAAGAATACAAGAAACGCGTTGAAAAATTGAACAATATTCTATCTGTTGAAACGTTGTTGAATGATGCGCAGGTTTTGTAGAATATTATTTTTATTCCGTATAGTCTGATTTTATTTGTGATTTGAGGTGTTTATGGAGATGACCGAATCAATATCGAATTAAATATATACGTATATAAGTGTTTAGACGAATTAATTAGCGATTATTTTATGCTTAACATCATATTCTTAAACAATTTCTTAAAAGTAGACACTATTAGCAAGGGCAAATGAACAAGACGCGCAAAAAAATTATCAAGAGGCATTAGATTTATATACGAGCGTGGTAGAACATTATATTAAGGCTATTAAAGGTTCATCATATATATATATATATATATTTAATTACATGGCATGTGTAAGTGACGTTTTCTATACACTTTAATTATTTTGATTATTTAGAAACGCGTGATGAAAATCTTAAAGCAAGCCTGACGGTAAAAGTAAAAGGATTACTTGATAGAGCTGAGAATATCAAAGGAGTACCGATGAAAACAGTGTCATTATTAAGTAAGAGGAATCATGATTTTGAATGTATCAAAGAAACAGGAAACACAAAACCTTATTATATAATTATACTTTTAAAAGATGTACAATCTGCCAGCGCAGAATCCACGTGTTCTGGTTGTTCTGTGTCAGATAGTAAATTGACAGCAACAGAGCAGGAAATACTTTTCAAAACTTCGCATATCAATGGTAAAATCTATTATCCTTGGCTTGAGACTGATTTGCAAGAACAGTTTACTTATAATAAACCATTCCTGTATGTATGAATCATATCAATTATTATAGAAATGGTGTTAAGTTTTGTTCGAAATTCTATTAAACTGGTGATTATTTAATTGGATTAGGGATCCTGAAGGTACGATGAAATTATCAGATAAACAACAAGCTAATTTTGGTGCTTGGAGACGTCCATCCGAGTTAACAGAAACCCCTAAAATGATTGCAATGATTTCTAGTAAGAATATTATTCAGGTTACTGTCAATTATTTTAATAAAATGCATATGCTCTCTTACTTATTTGATGACGATAATTATTAATAATTGTTGCACTTATAGGATATTGTTACCGACTGTTCGTTTGTCGCGTCTTTATGCGTAGCAGCAGCGTATGAAAGAAAATTCAAAAAACCGGCGAGTATTTTTTGCTTTGATAATTTTAAAATAGTTTTTATCGAACAATTATATAATTATTATTAATTATAAATAGTTGATAACCCATTGTATATATCCACAAAACAAATGGGGACAACCAATATATAATCCGAGTGGAAAATACATGATCAAGTTAACGTATAATGGCGTCGCAAGAAAAGTATGTCAGTAAGTTTATTTATATGTTTAATTTGATCCAATATTTATTTTTTGTTTTTTTCTACGATTTTTGATATTTTTATTTTGATATCTTTTCCTAGGTTGGTCAGTAATATCAAATCATCGGATTTTTTGATTGAGAGGAGATATTTATTATTTATTTAATATGATGAAATATTTATTGATTTTCAGTGGTTGATGATTTACTCCCCGTTTCACGTGGTGAAAAGAAACTTATGTGCACGTACTCGTCAAATGAAAATGAGTTTTGGCCTAGCATAATTGAGAAAGCGGTATTTATTTCCTTTTATTGTTGCTCTATTATTTCAGTATTTTGAAATTAATTTATATTTCCTTTGTATAGTATATGAAGTTAATGGGAGGTTATGATTTTCCTGGATCGTAAGTTTCTCAGTGTATTAGACTCACGCGACTTTTCTATTTTCATGTGATTTTAATAACTTATTTTGACTAAATTTTGTAGTAATTCGGGTATTGATTTATAGTTAAGTTTTGATTTCATTATTTTGAGAAGCCAATTCATTTAATATTAATATTAACGAATGTAATTATTACAATAGTGCTCTTACTGGATGGTTCCCTGAAAATATATTCATAAACGAGTAAGTAATTTGGAATTAAAGTTTTAATTTTAAATTCGTCGTTATGAATTTGATGATTTATTGGCTATTCGAAAAAAAAATAGCTCGGGTTTTAATCGTGCGTGGAAAAAAAATATGGATGACCAGAATTATTGCTCGGATTTTAATAAGCGACATAATACGTGGAAAAGAATCCGGGATGGTCAGAATTATGGTAGTTAATAATTTTTTGTTGGAACCTTTGTTTTCTTTTTTAATATAAAACTGTTTATGTAAACATAACATTATAATTGAAAGGTGATGCTTTGATAACAATCGCAACTGGGTCCATGACAGACGAAGAAGCAGATTTGGTTGGTTTGGTTCCTACTCATGCGTATGCCGTGTTAGGTAATTTTAATTAGAATCAGTTTGGTTATTTATTTTGGGAGGAGGATTTTAATATTTTATTTAATATTTTTAATATTATTTAGACGCTAAAGAAGTGAATGATCTCTGTTTGTTAAAGGTTAGGATTAGTTCTAATATTCAAGGAATCTTTTCAGTATACACTTTTTAATAGTTCTGTTAAAAAAAGGTAAAAAATCCATGGAGTCATAAATGCTGGACCGGCTCATATAGTCACCTAGATGAAACAAGTTGGACAAAAGAGTTAATGACATTGCTGGATTATGATCGGGTAAAAGCCAGAGATAAAGACGATGGTATATTGGGTTTTTTTTTGGTCAGATTATTATTTTATGGTATCGGAAAAGTAATCATTTTTTTCGTATAGGTATCTTCTGGATTGACTTTGATTCGGTATGGAAACATTTCGCTTCAATACATATGAATTGGAATCCAGAGTTATTTTCTTATCGGTATACATTACATTCGTAAGTTTAATATGCTATCTAAAGCAGGTGTTTTCATTTAATTAAATATAATGAATTGACTTTATATTTTTACAGTTCGTGGCCTAAAAGCGACAGCATGCATTCTGATTGTTTAAATCTATGTAACTTTCTTTTAAGTTTGAGCTATAGTAATATTCTTTCGTGATAAAATACTTACATATATCTAAAAAAAAAAAAAAAGCTAATAATCCACAATACGCCCTCGAAATACAAAATCCTGAAAAAGAACCATGTGCTGTCTTTCTATTACTCACCAAACACATTACGGAGATAAAAAAAAACGAGGATTATATCACCTTACATGTATATAATTGTGACAATAGTAGTGGTAGCAGTAATCGCTTGGACACTATTGCAACCTTTGGCGAAAAGATTTATTACCCTGGAATTCCTTATCTTGAGGTATTGATTTCTGTGTGTATTGATTATAAGTATTAAGAAATAGATAATTGAATATGATTTTTTTCCTGTTGTATCTATAGGGCATGTTTCTCAATAGTCCTCATATTCTGGTAAAATATATCTTCCTATTCTATCAATACAACGAGCATTATATTTAATTTAAAGTAATTGCCGGCTATTACAAAAAAGGTGCACTTTATTGCGCCAACAGGTACAACACGGTACACCGTCGTAGTCGCACAACTCAAAAAAATGAATTCGATGGATTTCACGTTAAGATGTTATTGTATTTCTCCGTTCACGTTACATGAGGTTCCACAAAAGTATCCAATTGAAAAGAAGGTATTATTCTTTGGAGCTATTAGCACTCACTCGCGAATAATTATATCGATTTTTATATAAATTATTTTACTTTCACTTATCAGATTGCAGGTCAATGGACACCTCTTACAGCAGGGGGCAGCAAAGCTCACATCACTTATTTGAATAATCCACAGTATCGTGTTTCAATACCACATTCTTCTAATAATACGCCAAGGTTGTTGATAATGTTGGAGGGACCAAAAAATTTTGCTGTTCACGTGGAAATAGTATGGGGTCGTGGTAAAAGAATTGCTAGGTAAATTGCTAGATTATAATCCTTTTTTTTTTTGTTACGAGATCTGTATCCACGATTTGTGATTTATTGTCTTTCCCTCTCAAGTATATCGGCCAAAGATATATTATCTCGATCAGGTGATTACCGTGACGGATTCTGTTATTGTGAAGTGGAAGATATTCAACGTGAGGATTTCTCTCTTCTATTAATTTAATTATTTTTTGTTTTGATTTGATTAATTGAAAATTCTTTGTTAACATCAAGCGGGTGATTACACCATTATCCTGTCAACATTTGAACCTGGTCTATGTGGTGATTTCCTATTGACTGTTGGATCGAACGCAATTGGGTTTAGTGTTGTACCTATACCTGCAGAAGGAGCTGTACGTTATTTCGTTCATTTTTTATTCATTTTAGTAATCTTTATCATTTATCATATATTTTTAATATTGTATTATTGTTTTTTACAACAGGGAATGTTCAAAAAAGTGATTACTGGAAAATGGTAAAATTTTTTGACTTTAACAGCTTTCTATTTTTATATCGTTAATAGTAATAATCAGTTTAATAATTACTAGGATTGATGGTGTTAATGCGATGGGACGTCCTAATTTCGGTGAGTATCATCGAAATCCATGCTATTACCTTTATCTTAAGGAGATGACTACAATAAAGTAAGTGTAACTTAGTATATTATTTTCATTTCCTAATCGAATTATTTAATTCAACATATTTATTTAATAAGGGTACGACTACAAACCCCACACATAAAACCTATTCCCACAACGAACATTCGAATCTTTGAAAAGCATGCGACAACAAAGTTTGGCCGTGAAGTTGCTAGTTCTGGGCCTTATACTAATTATACGCAAGTGAGTATTGTGACGAATAGTTCGGTGATATATCTGGTGTTCATTTTTATTGACTGGCATCAATTTTTTCATCAGGGTGCTTATATAGAAGAAGTCACGTTACCTCCTCATGGTGATTTTATTTGTCTCATTATTTCTATCCTTAATGTCTTTCCTCCTATGATTTAATTGAGAATAATGAAATTTATTTAATCAGGATACGTGATTGTGTTCTCCACATGGGAAAAAGGAATCACGGGAAATTTTGTCGCGTTATTGTACAGTGATCGACCGGTTGAAGTTGAAAAGGATTGTCAATAAAATTGCGAGTTTTTCGTTTTTGTAGGTTTGATGTTTTTCGGCAGATTAGACGATATATAGAATTTTTCATTTTCATACATAACATAGTATAATTTAACGCTTGAAATGGACATTTTTTAATACAAGATTTAGATTCACGTGAGCGAGAAGCATCACGTGGAAATTACGCTTACCTGATACGTGCTTTGAAAAATAAATACACGTTCAAACATTGTCTAATGAAAATTTCCAACAATGTCTGTAATTAAAAAATTAAAGCTTCAAGGTATTCGCTCATTTAGCCCGGACGCTTCCCAAGTTATCGAGTTTCAAACACCACTCACTATACTAGTCGGTCATAATGGTGCCGGGAAGACGGTAAGGCTGCCGTAAATTCCAATGCGAGGTGCCAAATTTACATTATTGACGCGTCAATTCCCTGCTTCTAGACTATAATTGAGGCATTGAGGTACGCTACGACTGGAAGTGTTCCGCCAAAATCTCAAGGCGGTGGATTCATCTATGATCCAAAGGTTTGTCTACTACTTGTCCTTTAGTTGCCCTCTTTATGCTTTTATTTTACTAAAATGCATGTACTCTCGTGCTCAGTTAAAACACGAAACAACTGTGCTAGCTCAAGTTCAATTCAGCTTTGATGCTGTTGGAGGAGACGAAGTTATTATTTCACGTTCTCTACAAGGAAAACTATCAGCTCAAAAATGCTCGGTCAGCACTATTGAAAGTTTCCTGCAAATCACGAGTGCTAAAACTGGCAATGTAAATGCCTTAATTGTTTGAATAAGTGTCTTTTCGGGAAATTTGTCGACTCTTATTATTATGTATGCATCTTTTAGACTTCAAGTATAACGGGTAAATGTGCGGACATGGATGCTGAACTTCCTATACAATTGGGTGTCTCAAAATCGATTATTGATCACGTGGTCTTTTGCCATCAAGAAGAAACTTTTTGGTAAGTTGTGTCAATTGTCAATTAATTATCAGTATTAACATGACATTTCTTATAAAGGCCTTTTGCCGAACCAAGCGTTGTTAAAAAATCATTCGACGATATATTCGCGGTGACGCGGTTAGTTGTAGAACCAACGAATTTCTCGGAAACGATTTTTTATTTCTCTTAATCTTGAATAATAATTTGTAGATATACCAAAGCTCTTTCTAATATAAAAGATTTGAGAAAGAACCGAGCAATCGAACTAATTCTTGAAAACGAAAGGCTTGGTCGTTGTCTTGATAACAAGAATAGAGCGGAAACGGTAGCTTCATTTTATAAAGATAATCATCTCCATTTATAAAAGCTTACCTTTAATAATTTTACAGATTGAAATTCAAATTGAAGCAGCACAACGAGAAGCAATTGATCATACCGAAAAAATTGATGATTTTGATAATGAAGCTGGCAATTTAGCCGGTCAAATTGATGGATTAATGGAAACAATCAAAAAAATCACTATGCTTGAATCGCGTCTCAACGAGAAAAAAAGCGAGAAATCTTTTCTAGAGACTAGTAGAAACAGCCTGGCTGCTAATTTCACCGAGCTTCATGGTTTTGCTTCTATTAATTATATATGTGATTGATTATCAATCAATTTCATATTCACGCTCACTTAAATTTCGCTGATAGAATCGGACACAGATTTACAAAGGTTGCATGATGAATATATGAATAGAGTAGATGCTAACGATTCCAATAAACGAGAAATATTAGTTTCAAAAGATCAAGCATCAAATGAGTTGGAATGTCTAAGAACAGCTTTAAACAATATTCTCACAAGACAAGGAAATCTCCAAGCTCAATATGATGTGAGTTTTCTTATATGAGTAACGCTAAATAGTAAATTTTTAATTTGAACTGATAAATAATCACTATTGGTAGGCTTATTTTAAAAGAATGCAAGAGCGAGAACGTTTGATTAAGAATATATGTCAGAAACATAATATTGAAAGATTCTCCGATACCACCACATTTTCAAATAAGGATATTGAAACTTTCACGGGCATCCTTACGAATTTAACCAACCAGCAAAATAATCTCTTGACATCTATGAAAGTATGATTCTGTTGTTAGTTACGAGAATGTCGAACTTGGATATGATTACTTATTAATTTATTTTTTTGAATAGACGGAAGCTCACAAGCTCGAAAACGAGTTGAATTCGAAATTGATGATTCTTTCTTCTGATCTAAACACCCAAGAACAAACGAAGCAGTTTGCAAAAGACAGGATTGTATGTTTATAATGATTCTATGAAAACACATTTCCCTATTTTCCTCTAACCGCATTAATAAATCTAATAGGAGTCATGTCGACAAAAAGTGCAAAAGGTAGAACTTGATATGAGGTCAATGAAAGCGTCTCAATCTGATGTCATGACCATCGAACGACAAATTAAAGAATTGGTAGGGAATCATTCTAATTACTTTTATAATTTTATTAGTTGCATTCATTTCAAGTTTTTAATTTAAAAAAAAAAAATAGGAAGAATCCCTCGAAAAAACAAAGAATGCTTACGCGAATGATGATGATGTTAAATTAAGTCAATTGGCTAGCGATTTAAGACAAGATCAACTTAAAGCGTCTGACTTGGACGCTGAAATTAGTAATCTTACTCTTGAGGGATCGACTCGGGCAAAGCTAGAGCTAAAGAAAAATGAAAAATCCAACAAAGAATCAGCACTTCAATCAAAGTATGTATTGTTAAATGTCTCCTTTATTTTGTCTACTTGTGAAAACTATTTATAAATATTATATTTTTATCTTTTAAAGAGTGCAAACGCATCAAGCCGATTTCGAAAAATATATAAACAGAGATTTTCGATTAGACTCTATTGAGACTGATATGGATGTCATATTGCGGTAAATAGTTACAATGCAAATTTTAGTATTTCCTTGATATAATTTTACATGCTTACCATTGATTATTCTATCAAAGCGATAAGCAAGCAGAAGCTCAAAAGGCATATCAGCACTATCAAAATATCACGAGCAATTTATCTTCCATCGAAGTCCAATTAAGAAACGCAGAGAAAAAAACTGATCAGAAACGTCGACAATACGAAAGTTAGTAAATATTAATATTATTCCTCTATTTATTTGCTGAAGAAAGCACGTTTATTGAGAAATTTTTTCTTGATCATACAGCCCAAATTAGTGAAATTAACAAAGTGTGCAATGGAGCAAATTTACCAGATCTATTAGCAGAATATGAAAACGAGTTGGATGAGCTACGCGAGTAAGTGGTATTACTTTGTCATGTTGTATATGTATCGAAGATCCTCAATAATTTCTCTGACAATAAATTTTTATTTGTAGTTCATTGGCTGAGACAAAAAGTGCTTCGTCTATATTTAAAAACTTCTTAGCGCAAGCGAAAAAAAGTCATTCGTGTCCTGTATGCAAACGGGGATACACTGTCGAAGATGAATACGAGCAATATCTACGAAAGGTAGTCAATATATTAGATCAATATTTGATGGTTTTTTCGATTTAATTTAGATAATTTTATTATTAGTTGGAACATCTTTCGACGGCTAAAGCTCCGGCCAAAATTTCCGAATTTGAAAATGAAATCAAGGACCTTGAATTTAAAATTCAAAAAATGCGCAAGCTAAAATCAAATTGGGATGATTTGAATCGCTTAAAAACAGTTGATATACCAGAATTGGAAAGTGAAATTCAGGAATTACAGAATAACAAAAACATAAAAGCATCAAAGAGTGAAGATGTAAGAACGGATCTTTCGAACATCATTAATTTGTTTAGCGCTTTTGATTAAGACAGAATTATCCTAATTATGTAGGCTTCAAATGAAGCTTCCGCTCTTGAAAATGAAAAACAACGTATCCAAGAGTTATATATAATTTCTGGTGAAATTACTCGCTTGGCTAAAGAAATCAAATCATTGAATAATGACATCCAGGATTTGGAGTTACAGTTAAGTTATACCGGTTCTATTAAGACTCTCGAGGAATTGACTAGCGAACGTGATGATTTACGAGATAAAATGTAAGTTACTTATAGCTTTTTAAATTGAATCATTATCGGATCTAAATTCCTATTTATAAAAAGAAACAAAATCAACCGCGATATTCAGCAGTTGAGTACGCGTAAAGATATAAAACAACGGGAAATTCGAAATCGCGAGGACCGATTACATCAGTCACGTCGTGAATTGCTAGAAGTACAACATCAATTGCAGCAGCGCATAGCTTTAGAAAAATCTAAAGAAGAAATTATGGCAGAGATCAGACAACAAGAGCATCTAATTGCGGTAATTTAACTTATCATTTTTGAGCTTCTGTATTTCTATTACTATTATCATTGAATAAATTCTTTATTTAATAGGAAGCGGATGCTCAAATCAGTGCTACTCGTCCTTCAATTACTCTTGCCAAAAACAAGTTGGAAGAAAAACACCAACTCAATTTTGAACGTGAAAGTTCTATGTTGAGAGATCTTCAAGAATTGAAGAATTCATTAAGTCAATTCAATGACCTTAATCAAGAGATTGAGCAGTAAGTCAAAATAATAAAAAGATTTTATTTTTGTTTTCGAAGAGTTATTACTGATACACAACCTTCATTAAAAGATATACAAAGCAAGGAAATGCTGACTTATTAAGTCAATCTAACGCGGAGATTCAACGCTTGGAGTCAGAAATATCAACAAAAACCAAGGAGTTAGAAAAATTGCAACAACAACTGCAACGCTTTGACAAATTAGCTTCAGAAGTGGAAAATACTAAAAGAAACATAAATGATAATATCCGTTATCGACAAATACAAAAGAATATCGACGAAATTGCTCATGAAATCGATCATTTGCAAGGAGAAATTGGTCAGCAAACCGACGCTCGTTATAGTCAACAATTATCCGAACTGCAGAAGAAGCACGAGAAATTTACGATGCAGGTTGATATTTAATTGAATCATTCATGTCTATTTTTTTACAAACGTTCCTACTAATTTCTGTTTTTATTCAGAGAGCGACTCTAATCGGAGAATTAAGTCAAATCCAAGAGCAAATTCGAAAGCAAGAACTAGAACTTAAGCAAAATTATAAAAATGCCAAAGAAGAATATCACAAACAATTTATAAATGTAACGGTAAGAACATTACGAAGAAAGTTTAATTATATATTTGATAATCTAGACCTATCCTCATTCGATACAGGTTGAAAAAATGGGCATTAATGATCTCGACACCTATGCTAAAACGCTTGACAAGTAAGTCTAAATACAATTTAAATATTATACAGATTATACGATAACATATCTTCTCTATAGTGCGATTATGAAATTCCACGCAAAGAAAATGGTTGAAATTAACAAAATTATTGATGAACTTTGGCGAAATACGTATCAAGGAAGTGGTATGAAAATTTTAATTTTTTTCTTTTTAATGCCAACATCTAAAAAAAATACTCGTTCGTACAGATATTGATCGTATTGAGATTCGTTCCGAAGATGATGGTAGTACACGTAAAGGATCGTATAATTATCGGGTTAGTAAATTCATGAATTTTCAGTAGAAAAAAGATATCATAACGATAATAACACATCTAAATAATTTTCAGGTGGTAATGGTTAAGGGTTCTGTTGTACTTGACATGAGAGGCAGATGTAGTGCTGGACAAAAAGTGTTAGCTTCAATAATCATCCGTTTGGCGTTAGCGGAAGCTTTTTGTGTAAATTGCGGCGTTATCGCTCTTGATGAACCCACAACTAATCTTGATTTGGATAACATTCGAAGTCTTGCACTAAGTCTGGCCAGGTAAGTTTTATGTTAGACTGATGGTAAAAGGATTTCCGATTTTTCTGACCCTGATATTACTTCTCTCAGAATAATAAGAGAACGTCGAGCTCAAAAGAATTTCCAGCTTATTGTCATTACGCATGATGAAGAGTTTGTACGGCTTATTGGTCAAACTGAATTCTGCGATAAATTTTATCGGGTGTCCAAAGATCCAGAGTAAGACATTTTTATAATTTTTACATTATCTTTCCATTGAAACCCGTAAATAACTTTGATTCTTTTTTCGTTTTCAGCCAAAATAGCGTAATTACCCCATTGCCCATAATAGAATTATAATAAATAAACGGAGAAGCACTTATAAAGTTGTACTAGCTATATTATCACAAAGAAAAAAACGCAATTCTTCTACTAATTCTAATACAATACAAATATAAAATTGATTAACAAATAAATCACACATAAATTCTTTCTTATTGCTATCTGATCAAAGCCACACAAGAGCTGAAACTCTTAGACTTATTGGATAATCATATCATATAATTTTATTGAATCATTGCAGTCTGGTGTTTTTATCATAAATAAAATTTCCTTTTATTATAAAGATCAATAATGCAATGCATTCAGGAAATAAATTGATTAAAACTTGTAATTTAAAAAATTTTAAAAAACTGATTTTAAAATAGTAAAAATTAAATTTTAAAAATTTTAAAAAATATTATATTAAAGTTAACCAATAAAATTACTTAAAATCTTTTTTAGAAAATTATAAAATATTCTTGAATTAATTATTCTATTTATAATAAAATATTATTTGTAAATAAAATACAAAACTTTATTTATAAAAAAAACTATTTTCAGTTATACAAAATTTCATGTTTTGTATTAGTCTTATATTAATCTCAAATATTAACTCAAGATATATCACATATTAATAAATCAATCAATTAAATATATGAAATTACAAGTTTTTTAAAAAATTTTATTTGATTTATTTTGTATAATTATATTAATTACAGCAATTTTTTTAAATTATAAAGATAAAAAAGTATAATTTCTTAAATTGCTAAAATAAAATAATATTTATAATAGTAAAAAAGTTTTTAATAATACAATAGAATAAATTAAACAAATTTTGAATAAATAGCATTAATTATATTAAGTTATATTATATATTATATATAATATATAAAACTAAATTAATACTTTATAATTATGATTTCTTATCAAGATTCTTATACACTCTAAATATATCTTTATAGATCTCATTAAATTCTTAGCTAATTGTTCTCAAAATTTTTGTTGTCATCAATTATATCAAAAAGTTTATAATATCTTGTTGTAAATAATATATATATATTTGAATTTCTTGTTCATTTTATTAATAATATGCTAAGTTAATTAATTAATTTGGTGATTATATTTTCTAGATAGCTTTCACAATTATTTTAATTATTTATTATCTTATTTCTTTAAGTTATTCTTTAATAAGAGTTTTTTTAAATTAACTTTGTCTCTTAATTCTTTAAATAATCAATTTATTTTAATATTAGTTGATTTTATTAAGTCCAGTTTGATTTATTAATTTGAGTAATTTACTTATAAAGAATTTGTTTATTAATTAATTTGTTATCTTTGATATCTTTGAATTGTTTTTACAGAGAAAAAAAGCATCAAATTTCGTTATTATTTTATATAATTTTAAACTTTGTTATAAGAGAAATATATAAATAATTTGTGTTATCAAATCAAGTAGAAGAGTTTATAAAATTTAATTTCAAGTGAAAGAGTTTATAAAATATAATTTTAAATAGGAGAAAGAATATAAATATCTAAAGATAATATATATTCATTTATTGATTAACTAGAATAAGATCAGAAATATTCAAGAATAATTATATTTTCTTAATAATTAGTTTATAAACAAATTAAATATAATTTTTTTATTAATTCAATTATATACTATTAATTTTGCTAATATAAATAAGAAATCAATTTCAAATATTATAAGAAATATAACTTTGCTAAAGTAAATAAGAAATTAATAAAAATAATTTCACAATTAAGATGAGAAATTATAAACTAATTAATTAAAAGAAATATAAAAAGAACAAGTTAAGTTTAACTCAATTTAATTAAATTAATTTTCTAAATTAAGATATATATTATATTTATAAATAAATTATAAAAACTAAACTTTCAATAAAATTATAGATTGAATTAAATTTCAAACTAAAATTTAAATAAAAATTTGAATTGAAATTTGAACTAAAATTCAAATAGAATTTCAAATACTAATTATAAATATTATTATTCAATAAGATTATTTTAAATATTAAGATATAAATATAAAATTAATTATAAGAAATAATAATATCTTCTTTCTTTATATGCTTTCTTTTATAAAGAATTTTTGTTATTTTTTTTTGATAATTTCAGAAAGCTCAAGTATTATATTAAATATACTTATTTTTTCTTAACAGATTTTCTACAAAATATATATAACAAGAATTATATAAGATAATTAATACTTTCTTTTCATATTAATTTCACTAAATTATTATTTTCACTTTATTTGTCTCTATTTAATAATCAAAATCTAATTAATTTTGTAACTTGATATTTAATATACTTTTTCTTAAATATATTAGTAATTATTAAATTAAATAAATTCAATATATAATATTATTTACAAAATCTTCAAATTTGTTTATTACTTATATACTTTATATATTTTTTATAATTAAAATAAATTATACAAGCTTTTTAAAAAAGTATTATAAAATATGAAAAATTTTTTAATAAATTTTATAATATTTTCTAAAAATAAGTACAGTTACTTTTGTTAATTATATTAAAAAATCTCAATTATATAGAATAAATAAATAAACAAATATATAAACAAGTAAATAAATAAATAAACAAGTAAATAAATAAATAAATAAATAAGCAAATAAGTAAATAAAAAAGTAAATAAATAATAAAAATAAATAAAAATAATTAATTTGTATACTAATTATATTATAATTTGAAATAATATATACAGTAGTATTTATAAGTAATAACTTTTTATAGATCATGCGTATTATTCTAAAAATTTCTAAAAATAAAGAATAACACAAATATTATTTATTTATATTTTTTAAAGTTGATATAATTTATTTCTACATTAGAGTAAGGATGATTGCTAAAATAATATCAGCTAATTAAATAATTTGCTGAAATTAACTTGCTAAAATTAAATTTGAAATTAATTTATTAGTAATCAAAATTATTTTTTGAAATTATTTGAATTCTACAAATCAAAACAAGCATTTCTAGATGATTTTTAAATATTTATTAATATAAGCAATATAGCAAAACTGAATTATTTGTTGAAATATTATTTTTTCCAAAAATAATTTAGAAAATCATCTTTACATTGGAGGTGTTTTATGTTCATAAACTTTTATGCTCTAAATATAATAAAATGATCACTTTAAGATGTAAGATCTTGATGTCTAGTAATCAGATTTAAGCAAAAATA
>CAJVPL010000282.1:0-31997 GCA_910591945.1 Ambispora gerdemannii
GTCCAAACTAATAGTCATGGAAATAAAAATGCTAGAAAGTTAATTTTCGTGTTCGGTTACATGTGTGAGCCACTGTATAAAAAGCAAAACTGCTCGTATATATATATAAAGAAGGTAAAATCATCCGATTTTTTTATAGGTTCAAATTAAAATTTTCATTTTATTACGGTAAACATAAACTTCTTCAACAACAATCATCTAAACTTGAAGCAACAGAAGATATTCCGCCAAGTTCATCTTCTGATTCAATCGATAATAACAACAATCATAAAGATCGACGAGACAGGCGTTCACCAAGTATAAATGTGATCCTGGTGAATCGAGAAATCATTTTCCAATTACACAAGAAACACTTCAAGAATACTTTGATTCAAAAAGGAAAGCATCAATAGAAGCAAAATCACTTGAACAATATCTTCAACACATACAAGTTTACAATATCACACCTATTATTAAGAAAACATTAAAGAACTTATGAAGAGGAAACTCGGAAAAAAAAATTTAACAATTTATCACCATAATCTTCTTCATCAACCACAAGTCACGTCTATACCTATCAATTCTAGAGAATATAACGATAATACAACTGCTAATAGTGCAACAACTGCTGCGGATGTTATAAATAGTAACAATAATAAAAATAATAATAGTAATGACAACAACAACAGTAATAATAACAATAACAACAATAACAACCACAACAACGTTAATATAACAATGGTGGTAGTGGTGGTGGTAATTATAGTCGTGGTAGTAGCAATAATAACGATAATAATGATGATGATACAGCAAGACACAAATTTGAGATTACAGTAAATAATCAATCGACTCTTTATTCTATCGTTATAACATAAATGATATAATATTGAATTTTAATTCTATAATGTTGTTTGCAATAATAAATGTGTGATTTTATTAATTTCAGCTGAGATTTTGATAAATTATAGTTATACGTATTTTAGCTGATTATTAATCTTTATAATTTTAAGACAAAAAACAATGATATTGATACGTTTTTATAGTTATGTACATAAATCAAAATCCTAAATTTGGGATAATTCTATGAGCCAATTAGGTAATATTGAATTTAATTCTAATTTCCAAACAAATTGGATCAAGTAGATGCGTTGCTTGGCAATTTAAAATCTACAGAATTTACATCAACTCTGTCATTAAACCTGTCTTCACAAGAAAATTAGGGCCGTAAAAATAAATATCCTGATAGGAAATATTAAAGAATGCTGTGATAGAATAACATCATTTTGACGCTTTATATCTATATACAAGAAAGGGAACACACAATCAAAATTTTTATCTCCGTCAATATTAATCTGAACAAAATAAACAAGTATTCATCTTAAACTTTGAAACCTCTAGTATTTTTTTAAAAATAATTTGCAGCAATTATTTTAACCATTTTGTGAAATTGAGTGATTTAAGTCAATTTTTTGAACTTATTTTCTAAGATAAAAACCAGATTTTGACCATAATTAAAAATGTTCTACTCTACAAAATCTATCCCACTCACTTACCAAATTTCATGAAAATTGGCTCAAGTCTCTGCTAGTAAATAAATAGTTGAATTGATGCTCCTAGATCTTAAATCTCGATAAATTTTTATGGAAATTAGTACGTAGAAGAATTTTGTGGAGTAAAACATTTTTAATTAGTGGTCCAAATTAGGATTTGTCTTGGAAAAAAAGTTGTTTATATGAGAAATTTACTAATTGAAAATTTGGATTAAATCACTCAGTTTCACAAAAACGGTTAAAATAATCTGTTGTCAAATTATTTTTAAAAAACATTAGAGGTTTCGAATACTTGTTTATTTTGTTTGGATTAACACTGACGGAGGTAAAAATTTTGATCGCGGTTCCATTTCTTGTGAGAGCCATTGTAATAGAGATTTAATGCTGGTGAAATCAAACATCTCTCTGATGTTGTGGCAAAGCGTATACATTGGTAAGCAAAATTATTTGGAATTAATATTTTACTATGATTTGATGAAAAATTACACAACTTATAATTGTTTAATTAAAATATTTATTTATTATCATTAATTTTTTTTAAGTTCAAAAAAATGAAAAAATTATTAGCAAAAATAAGAGTAATTTTAATAAGTCATTTTGCAAATAATCTCAAGTAAATTTATTGTTTGTAGATTTTATAAAAATCTAAAGAAAAATATATATCGTTCAAATTTTTTAAATATAAAAATACAAAATTAAAAAGTAATAATACTAATATTATTATTATTATTCTATTAAAGTAAAACTTGTTCTTTCTATTTCAAAGAATATACTTGTAAACTTTCATATTATTTTAATAATTTTTATCAAATTGTAACAAAAATAGTAATTCCAAATAATTTTTGCTTACCATTGCCATTTGTTATACAGCAAAAGCTCTATACGTATAACGATGACTTAAGTTCCAAAAAAAAATGCTTTTTATTATAGTCGGAAATTTTTCAGAAATCTCGCTATATAAGGGGATAATGATAAATAAATTAACCTGACTTTATACTCTTGGCGATAAAAAGATATTACGATGTATATTTTCCTCTCATAAGCTAGAACTCTGAGACAGCATAAGCTATCAAATGTTATAACCCGAGCAAGGGTGACCATTTGGAAGCTGGATTACAATTCACCGCATTCAAATTTTGGATTATTATTTTTTTTAGCTCAAGTTGGTATAATTTTGCAGAATTAGTAATTAATTGGTCAAAATTAAGACGTTTTTTGGCCCAAATGACGGAATTACAGTCAACCCGAAGCATTAATTAAATCTGGATAAATCGAAGTTACTTCGATAAACTGAATTTACGAAACAAAAGTTTCAATTTTTTTTTACTAATAGAATAGCCCACCTTCGTGATTATACTTGAATTCTATTGGTAAAAAGAATTATCGTGTGGCGCAGCCCTTGGTAGCCGCCTAATTAGAAAAATGTTCTCATAATGTAGATCATATCTAATTTTTTATGCTTAAACAACTGTCATTTACGTATGTACTTGTCTAGATTACTATATAAAGCACTATGGTGCATAACATCTAAAGTCATCAAATGTTTGTATTTTATAAAAAATGGATAAACATCTTTACTAAGTAAATATAAAATTTAATCCGTGAATATGATAGAATAGACCCTTACTTCTTAGCAAAGGTGTTTATACATTTTATAAAATATAAAATACAAACGTTTGATGACTTTAGATGTTATGCACTATATAGAAAATATTCGTATCTATCAATATTTAAATTTTATATTCCTACAAATTTAATGTACGCGATTTAGGTGCGGTGTTAAATTTCGAAAATTTAAATTTATATTCCTACAATTTAATGTACGTGGTGTTAAATTTCGAAAAAGACTGACAAGGGTTGGTAAAATTGATAATTGTCTCTTTCTCTCTTCGCCTTAATTGTATTGTCGTGCACTTCGATTGATACAATATGCGTCTGTCAGTTTCCTTTGAGTCAAAAAAAAATATTGTCTGTCTGTCTATTGACAGTCGCTCGGAACGGATTTCTTGTTCATTAATGAAAAAATAAAACAAGACATCAAAGTGCTTAATGACATAATCGTGTGCATACAGCTACTTCTCACTCATGCTCCATCACGCGTCACTTGAGCAGATAAGAAAAACCAATTGATAACCTATTTTAGATGTTTGAAATACGTCCGTTAACCTCCCCCGAGTATAATAACGATGCAGTTTTCCAGTTTTTTCCAGTTATTTCAAGTACAGGGCAAAAATTTTGCATTCATGATACAAATAACAATTATAAATATATTTTTTAAATATCGATATCAATATATGCATAGTTTTCTGCGTAATGAATAATGTATGAAGATAACGTCATATATCCAAAGAGGGAAAAATGCGTTATCGACAATAATGTATCTCCATGGTAAAAGAAGACGACAAAAAGAACATTTGTCTTTTCGCTACAATAAGGAAACCAAAAAGATTTTATTCCGACTCGTGCATTTTAATAATGGATTTGGCGACACAATGCATTAAAACCAATATCATGTTGAAGAAAGAGCAAAGATCGATATGTAGTGTTTCAATACATGCAAACAATTTTTCTCTTACCTCCTGCATCCATCGCCACCACCAATTTCGGTTTACTATCAAAAAAGTAAAAGTATCAATGAGCTGTTATTGTAAAGCACTGGCCTCTATGTAAGCATCTTCGAAATAGTATTTTTTTTAATAAAGATATACCCCACACACACGATCAATAATGTTCATATAACGATTAACTCTGTCTCTTCTTTGCGAAGCTTGCATGTTAAATTTCTTCGTTTCGATAGCAATCAGTTCTTTTTTAGACGTACACAATTGTGGAACTTATCTCAGATTATTTATTATCGTTATGATTAAATATGTAACAACAGAAATTTTTTTGGTTAATCACCCTTGCATTAAATGTTTATGAGATAAGAGCACAAAACCTAGTTGTTCATATTATAAAACAAAATAAAAAAAAGCAAGTTATGTCAAACGAAAAAAGAAAAGGTCGTGCGGCATCAAGATAATTTGTAAAACCGGCCAGTATCAACATATTAATGAAATTTGCAGAAGTTATATTATCACCAGAATTATGTACTGTAATTTGGCCTACTTGTAAGAGAATTCATGCACGTGAATACCCATTTGTGGTCTAGGCGATATCAAAGTGCAAAAGAATTGAAAAATCGTGCCCATGATTATATAAGAAACAGGTTGGGAACCAAAAAAATTTGTTCTTATAAAATAAAACATTATGTTCTCATATAGAGGGAAATTTCATATACTGTTTCATAACTTAGTTCTAAAAAAAATGTTCTTGTTTATGATTGTTCTTATGTAAAAGTATGACTGTAAGATTAGAATTTTTATACCATAAAAGGATCGTGTAAAAAGATTACTTATTCCTAAATTTTAGGACAAAACAAATTTAAGAGCTTTTCTTTTTAAAGTTAGTTCTCATTTTTTAAAGTTTTCAAAGCAATAAGATCGAATTGATCTTTCTTTCAGACGTATCAAGAATGATCACATTAAGAAAAAGAGGTGTTTATTTTTTTAACCCTTCTAATCGTAAATATCACTTCGTGAAGAAAACTCACGTATTCTAACTAAATCCAGACTTTTGATTAAATACACGCCAGTTCTGCATTTGTAGCACTTGTTCAAGTAATATGCTTATTCAATCACACACTTTTGCAGTGCATCAAAGTCAAGGCAACATGGGAAAGCCTAAATGAGCCAGTGCACGCAAAATGCGCCCGAAATCTTCTCAAGTACCCAGGAAAAACAGTTTTTCGCATATATATATATATTCTATAACGTTCTTCTATATGTATTATTATATTGACATCCGCAGCTTTTTTTATCCTGATAGAAAATACCTCATAAGCTGATACGGGTCAATTCCTAAAAAGGTTAACTAATCCTTATCGTTAATATTGTGTGTGATAAACGATCAAATGTATTCTTCTCTCTTGAATAGACACAAACTCTATTTACTGGTTTTTATTCGAAAAATTACCTTTTCTTCATGTGCCTCAAGTCTTGTCGACATGTATCTCAAGGTTTGTGCATAAAGTTCAACCGTTTTTTATCAATGAAAAAATCTCAATATTTTGTGCTACTTCTTTGTTTGCATTGTTAGAAAGAGCGGAAAAAAAGATCAAAAGATTCCAATGAAACCGTCACAATCTTATTGTGATTATAAACTATTTTAGCAGAAGCACTCATAAGTCGCTGCAAACAAACGCCAGTCGAAGACAAATCAAAAACATGCATGCGAAAATAGTCATTGATCCGTAGAAAACCAGTTTATCTTTGCTGTAAGTGTGAATAGCCGATGCAAAAGTTCAATGAACAAGCTATATTCTCTCCCCCAAAGGATATGTACATAGCCACAATTGCGTATAATAAAGTAAAAATGAGATCAACGGGTACAAGCAAGCATATGCAGCGAAAAAAAGTTTAGCGTGGACTCAACTAAATAGTTCAAAAGATGTGATAATTGTTTTTTGATATAAGCTTCATCTTATCACTTCGCATTCTCAAAGAAGTCGAAGAAAACCAATCACAATGTTCCTTTTTTTTTTTATTAAGGGTGTATATTCGTTATATTCATGATACGTGGATATCGATCTGGAAGAAAAACCGATTCAAAACCATGAAAAATTATTAATTTAATGTTTTGTGCATAAACGCTAATGCTAACTTATTTTTAATAGATTTATTTTTAATCAAGCACACGCGATTATCGTGCAATATACATGATGTATAGTATATAATGTACAACATGCGTATTACCGCGTTTTCTATGTATACGATGGATAAAGATAATTAACTATATTAGGTGAATGATATACTTTACTGTATGTATATGTAGGAAAAAAGATTAGCAAGGAAAAAGATTAATTATGACAATGAAAAAGAACGGTGACCTTTTGTCAAACGCACAATTGGACTGCGCAATGAATAGAGCCAACTTCTACACAGGATTCTAAATGGTTCATTAAAGTTTATTATTATCATCGCCATTGACGTACAAAATTTAAGGGAAATATTTTTTACGAATTTCTTTTGTTATCCTTTTTTGGATGCAGGCAGTGTGCATTTAAAAAAACTTGTATTTCATTCATATTGATATACATAAAACTAGATATCTGTATTTATGTCTTAATATGTAGATCGATAACACCGATAGAGGTCACGTAAAAAATTTTTATCTATCTATCTCCCTTGTCTTTTTAAAAGAGTTTGATCCAATAATGTACTAAAGTTTTCTTAGCAAATATTCTCTCTAATCGAAAACGTTCCTAGGCTAGATTTTTGGTATTCGTTTGATTTCACGTGGGGGATTATCTTTAAAATTTTTCAAAATCTGATTAGAATTTATATCCTACTTGAAGAAAATAGTTTCATAGATATTTTCTATAGAGTATTTTACCTCAAACATCTAAAGAATATAAATTCGTTCGTATTTTTCCCTTTTTAAGGTAGAGCATCTCTTGAACATGGGTAGAAAATCTAGGAATTTTAACGTGTGTAATACCGTACATAACATCATGTCATTGTTCTTTTCAAAAAACTAACAATGGAAGGTCATATGGTATTTGTGACGCGCGTCAAAAGTTTATTTTGATCAGAAATATAAAAGGATTAAAAATAAGTACTAAGTATTAAATATATACAAATAAAGTGCAATAAAGTAAATACATCATAAACAAACAATGCATTGGTTCTTATTCCTGTTCTTATTATTTATTATTTATTATCGTTTTACCCTAACTAACCATTAGCTAATTTATATATTTATTTATTATTGTTATTGATATTGTAAGTACTTCCAGTGTTATTAAGCTTAAAATCTTTAACTATATTTAGAAATATCCTGTTTTCGTACCTTCAAATGCGACCGATACTGTTGTTTCTGTTACTTTAACTGATCAAATGCACACGCGTTTAAGATGAAAATCCATTATATATTAAACTTTAATTGTTTCCGAGATAAGCTTTTGAATATATCTTATGATTGGTTTACGCGCGTAATAAAATAATGAATAGATATTTATATATAATAAATAATTAAGTTAATTTTAATTGATAGAGTTAACATGACATGATGATGTACTTGCTGTACTAAGAACGTGTTGTCAAACATTTCCCGAACAAACAACAAAAACAACAATGGCTTTTTAACAGGAAATTTTTTAAACTACATACACTTTAACCAGTTTATTTTTTATTAATGTGTATATATTAAATATAAATAAACACATGCCTAAGCTAATTCGAAAATGAGACAATTAATAAAATTTATTATTATTTTAATTTTTTATCCTAAGATTTATAATGACTGATCCGCGTGCAAGAGTCCAGACTTGTATAATCGGCGTTTTCTAAATTTGCCAATTTAAGGGCGGTCCATTATTGAATTTATTATTGTTAGTTTGACTTTGATTTAATGCATAAATAAAAATTCCCTGTTTATTACTATTGTGGCATTTATCTCAAAATCAAGATATCAAGTATTGTCTCTCTTTCAACCCTATATATTTATATAGTCATAGTTTATAGATAAGTATATAGATGTATTAGATGTATTAAGCAAGTGTAGATGTATTGAACAATTATGCATTTATTTACGCGAGAAAAACAAGCAGTTCGTTTTTCAGTGAACGCGCGTCAACACGTGCGAATGTCAGTGCGCTAAACTTTTAATATAAATGAGATCTTTCATGCTATACAACATTAGTTTATTATGCTATGTACGTATGCTAATTTTTCTTAAAAATTTTCCGTAGTGCATTTATTTAGTTATTTCCTTAGATAGCAATCAAGGATTCCGATTTTCGTTAAGATTATGTTTATGTCTAAAATACTTAATACTAGACGATAAATGCAGCTAATTAAGCAGATTTGATATTAAGATATAAGATATATATTTTTAATAAAGATATTTCTAGTAAGTTCACTAATATACAGCGGCTTAGACGTAGGAAAATACATGTTTCGCTTGTTTGTATAGAGTAATCTTTTTTTTTAACATCAATCAAATCTACAAATCAGAATATTTTCTACTTAGAATGGCTGTATGATTAATATCAAAGAATACTTTTAGCAGAATAGAGTTCAAGTTAAAATAACAATATAAAAATGTGACATTTCAATTATTGGCCCATTTCTTCAGTCCCTTTTAAGTTTAAGGGTTAAATCTTCATATTATCACAGATAATTTATATTGTAAATCATCTTACAACAACTCTTTCTAAATAACAAGGCGAAAAAAAAAACCACGGTAGGAAGAAATCATCCCTCCGTAAAATGAATATATTACTACGTATATTAAGCGACATCATTGATAAATATATCTCTTATTATTTGGGTTCCTGTTTAGTATGTTCTTTATTTATGATTTACCGTTTGTGAAACAGTATGGAAATTACCGTGCATAAACTATCAATTTCCCGTTTCATCATTGAATAAACCCGCATGTAATGAAAATAGATGATGATGAAAGAACCTGGACACAAAGCTGCAAACAAGCATAAACAAGATATATTACATGCATACGTTGTACCTGCTTTTTTTGGTTACTCAATTTTAATCATGTATAATCTGGTATCCGAGTAATTGTCATGTGTTATAAGGGAAATCGTGGGAATGCTCCTGAATGAGTGACATTGCATATTCGTAAATGGGATAGAATTCGGGTACTATAGATACCAGTTCGAGAATTCAAGGACCCTGATTGTTCATTATCAAAGGCTTATTTTTCAAATGTATCGAATCAGAAAATCGGGATTCGTAGACAATATTATGACAGACAAACAATTAAGGTTTGTTCTCTGAAGAATAATACTTTTTATTTGATGATATTTTTGTAAGAATAATCAGAGCGGAATAATATTTTATTTATTTCGAGTAAGATTTTTACTATTATTACTGGATCGCGGTTTCTTATTATTGTTGTGATTATTAGAGAAA
Source organism: Ambispora gerdemannii (assembly GCA_910591945.1). NCBI lineage: Eukaryota > Fungi > Glomeromycota > Glomeromycetes > Archaeosporales > Ambisporaceae > Ambispora > Ambispora gerdemannii. Next base: position 9,503 of record CAJVPL010000282.1, read on the forward strand.
AACGCTTTTATGATGATCTATCTTTGTGTAACGGGCAGTATGAGAGGCTCGTCTGGAAATTTTAATTTTAAGCAAAACACATGGATTAATTTAAATCACTAGTAGATAAAAAAATTAAGCTATGTAATACAAGCATCTAAAATTTATGTAATAAAGTTCATATAATCAGCTAGCATTAACGATCTTGTGAAAAATTAATGTGAATGATATAAAGTAAGGTTTCCATGATCTAGAACAGTATAATTCCTATAGATTTTATTAGAATAAGAAATTTTTTGATGAATTAAAAAATATGATATTTTTATTACTCATCATGACAAATTACATTAGGATTCTAAGCAGATCGAGGTTCATGCGTGCAGATGCCCTATAGTGCATACCATCTAAAGTCATCAAATGTTTGTATTTTATAAAACGGATAAACTTCTTTACTAAGAAGTAAATACAAAATTTAATCCGTAAATATGCTCAGAAAGGGTCTATTCTATCATATTTACGGATTAAATTTTGTATTTACTTCTTAGTAAAGAAGTTTATCCGTTTTATAAAATACAAACGTTTGATGACTTTAGATGGCACGCACCATATATATAAGAAATTTTTTTCTATAATTTGGTAACCTGTAATTACTTGTAATCACTTGTGATTGATAACGAATAGCAGGGGTTTTACAGGGAAAATTTCAAATATTTACTTATATTTATAAATATTTGCTGAGGTTTACACAGAATTTTCACGTATAATATTTAACTCCCTGGAATTTCTCACAGGGACATGTTTTACGGTTTATAGTACCCCTCCATGTAAAGTAACCTCACCCTATTTTTTGCAGGAAATTTTTTGTATTGTATCCAGATATTTAAATGGGTTTTTATTAGGCAAGTATTACTTTTCGAGTTGTACTAAAATAACATAGTATTCTCCATGTAAAGTACCCCCCCCCCCTTTTGTGGAAAATGTAAAGTGAACTAACTGTCTGTCCTTTAATATTTGATCTTTATGATACACTAATACATGTATAATAAGAGAACAGAACAATAAGACAATCCATGTTAACGTGACACTGGTTACTATGACATCCGCATTGATAACAAAATTAATGATAAAACTACTCTATCCAAAGAATAGTTTATATTTATATTATGACATATCGATATTCGTTATTATGACCAAAACTCTATCCCGATGATGTCATATTTACGGGGGAGGTGGACTGTATAATCCATCAAAATAAAACATATCGATATCGATATTACTTAAATGTGTCGAAGATCTTTTTGTTTTATTCCGCATTTAGATAAATTTTTAAAATTCAATTGTTAAAAAAATGAATTCAATATTAATACATAAATATATTATTTATACATTGTTTAATGCTATGTATAATTTATTTAATTCTATGTACATGTACAATTAATTAATGCTATGCACGATTTAACGCTATGTACAATTTACATTAAAGTGAAAAAACATAGTCTCTACAAGGAAAATTACAATGGCTGAATATCTATACGAAAATTTCATTGTTACCAAAGATAGAGATCAAAAGAATTATTTTATGCTCTACTCAAATTAAACAATGGCGCCAAAATTATAGCATTATTTAGTTTTGATCCTACATATGTTTGCATGTTATTATCTTTAATTTTAAATAACAAAAATTTATTAAGCTTACTTATCTAGTTCTTTTTTGGAATATATCTACAAATTGCTTTATCTATAATATTTGTAAAAATCAAAGACAACTAGTAAATCGAGAATATCTTAATAATAAATAGTAAAATGAACAAAGAATAAAAGAATGTGCAAGAAAATTATTTTTGATCTACTTTTTCACAGCCAAGATTTATTATCATTCATTCATTTGGACTTTCTATGAGAACCCAAAAAATCAAGATAATTAATAATATAAAATATAAAGCTTTTCGTAAGAATAATAAATAATCAGTTTAAATTATATATGAATGGTGATAAGAACGAGGGAATATTTACAAGATACAACCACTAGTTTCTTTGATTTTTCAATGTCATAGATATGTAACACAATGTCCATCAGAAATCAAGTAAAAAAATAATACAGGTATTTACTAGTTTCTATATTATAAATTTTATCCCTTTTTTTTTACAAAGAAAGTTCGAGATTCTGTGAAACAGGGTGGGAAATTAAGTGCATCTAGTTTGTTGTTCCGGTTTGGAATAAATTCTTTTTTTTACTGTTGACATTTATTTACGTCACAAACTTTTAAGTTATTAGATAATCTTCAGTTATTGAGATGAATAGTTTTGTCTTGTATTCACTCATTATTTATACCTAGTAGTTTATATAAAGAACTCCCACCCACATGGTCATAATTAAAACAGGCTTGTCTTATTGAGATAAATACTAGATTTGATAAGCCAAAGTAATTTTTTTTGAATCAATATGACGACCATTTAAATCTGACCAAAATCATGCAGATCATTTTCACCAAAATTAAGTATATCCCGATTTTTTTATAAAATTCGATATGGTGCATACCATCTAAAGTCATCAAATGTTTGTATTTTATAAAACGGACAAACTTCTTTACTAAGAAGTAAATACAAAATTTAATTTGTAAATATGCTCAGAAGGGTCTATTCTCTCATATTTACGGATTAAATTTTGTATTTACTTCTTAGTAAAATTTTATAAAATACAAACGTTTGATGACTTTAGATGGCATGCACCATAAAACGTTAATATTTTCAATAAAACAAATTTACTGATAATTTCTATTCTCAGACAAAATTCGAGTTGTTTTTTTTTGTTTCTTATAATTTTGATTGTTATATGTTTTGGGGTTATTTTTGTCACATACCAGAAGTTTAACCCCATGCTTTATAGTTAAACACATACATTTTCCCTGAGTTACCGTAAAACGCTGTTTAAAGTACCCGGAGTACTTTACATTCTACTCGCAATTGTGTGAGTATATTACATGGGGTACCGTGGATACAACTTGTATTATAATTTCACATTTGTAAGTACTGTACACCACCGGATACAATACAAAAATCGCTTCCAAAAAGTCAGAGGGGATACTTTAAACAGCGTTTTACGGTATAGCCGATTTTTGCTAGATTGTTCTTTAAACAAACGAAAATTGACAAACCAATTATAGATATTTTTACTTTTACAATTTTAAGAATTCACATATTTTTATAAATTAACCGTATTAATTTTTCTGTTATTCTATTTTAATTAGTTTTTGAAAAATTAGGTGTATTCTAAAGATAACGATTTTCTGTCTATTTCTTCTAAAGTGGATCACTTTATGGTGCACTACCTATAACCAAAATAAATCATATTAAGTTCAAAATCTAAAGTCATCAAACGTTTGTATTTTATAAATGGATAAATATCTTACTAAGAAGTAAATATAAAATTTAATCCGTGAATATGATAGAATAGACCCTTACTTCTTAGTAAAGATGTTTATACATTTTATAAAATACAAACGTTTGATGACTTTAGATGTTATGCACCATAATCGGGTTGTCTTTGGATTCAGTACAGATGCTAAGTTCTATTGGACTGGACTTATAAACTTCATAAGTCCAGTGACCCAATGATGCAGTGCTAGACTAAGTCCAGTTGACAACCCTGGGTCTAACCTATCATAGCTCAAATTTCGAATTTATTTCTTAATTAAGAGGTTATAGAACTCTTAATACAATCTAGGTTAATGTGTGGCATGCACCATAGTTATTTTCCAAAAATTAAGAATTTACTTAATAATTTATGTATAAATTAGCATATTTTATCAAACTAACTAGTCGAAAATGAAAAAAAAACAACCACAATTCAGAAATTATTTAGCAACCATTCATCGGTTAAATGGCATCATCGCTGCCATTTAACCGATGAATGGTTGCTAAATAATTTCTGAATTGTGGTTGTTTTTTTTTCATTTTCGACTAGTGTTAGTATAATTCGTTAAATTTGTTATCAAGCTGAGAATAAATTTGTCATTTTCTAACAATAATTTTCCGTATACCAACAGATACTACGTAGAGTTTTTATAGAAGTTTGTAAATTTCTATATCCATATAAAATTCGTGTAAATCCACTTGGCAACCCATGTAGATTACATATATTTCCCACGTATGAATGTATGCAAGGTATCCACGTAAAATTTATGTAATCATATGTAATCTTTGTATTGACGAATCTACGTAGGTTATTTCATAAAACGTAGTATTTGTGGATTGTAAGTTTATTCAGAATTTTTTGAAATTCCAACTAAAAATACCGGCAATTTTCTGGATAAAAATTTTAACAGTGAAAAATTGCATTTACCAAGCATAAATTCGGAAAAAATTCGAAGTATATTAGCGAGCAACAAAAATCATAATTAACGATATATCAAATAAAGGTATTAGCTGTTGTCTGTATAAGCATAAATAAATAGTTTGTTTTGTATCAAAAATCGTCATAATTTTTAATCTATAAGTTTGAAGTAGTATGCTCGGAGTGTCATTTGTGTGCATAATTTACGATATTTATTATTAAAAGTAAAGTATAATTATCTATTTACCCAAATAAATGTGAGTTTGTATAAAGATAATTAAAAAAAATCGCGATATTCTCTTAATGTCTCGCCAAATTTGTGAGAAGAGAAAATCCATAAAATATATTTACTCATCAAAAATAAAAAATAATCTCAATAAACCAAATTGAATATTCAGAAAGTATGGTGCATAAAATCTAAATTCATCAAACGTTTGTATTTTATAAAATGTATTAACTTCTTTACTAAGAAGTAAATACAAAATTTAATCTGTGAATATGATAGAATTGGCCTTTTCTGAGCATATTTAAAGTTTACATTTACTTCTTAGTAAAGAAGTTAATACATTTTATAAAATACAAACGTTTGATGACTTTAGATTTTATGCACCATATCGCTTCCGAAACATTTTCGTCCAAATTTTATCCCATGATTATTAATAACAGCATATTTCGATTTTATAAAATGAATGATTTTGATAAAAAATCTATTCTTAGTTTCCTTTTATAAAATTGTATGCTCGATAATACAAATTTTAACTTTAGCATGAAATCAAACAGGTAAGCATCAAATATTTATACATGAATCGAGAGGATTTACAATATGAGGACGCGTACGCGTTCTATTTTCGATCACTTACTGATCAACATAATACATACAGAATCCTGCTAAAAAAAAATTTTTTTAAAAGTAATAATCAGGTTTTTTCAAATCGAGTGATATGAATATTAAAGTGATATTTCTTTGTTTCAAAGAAAAAAGGGCACCAATTTTCTTTTCTTAGATTATAGGACCATTTTTTGTAATGTCACAACATTTTTTTATTAAAATTTCTTACCAAAATTACACAAACCTGTTAAACAGAAAGAAATAAAAATATAAATTTTTGGTTCTATGGCTCGTAATAATTCTACATGGGATAATTAGATAATAAAATTCCAGATATTTCACTTATTAGGTGATGTTTAACAAATTTAAAACATCCTTATCACCCAATTTTAGAAATTTGATACACCATAAATATACTTAACCTAAAATTTCCGATATATATATATGTGGAGATATATATATCCTATCAAATATACTGCACATTATTTGTGCATGGTAAGAGAAGTAACCAAAGTAAGATAAATAATATAAAAGCGCGTTTTACGCACAGACCGTTATCATAAATGTGAGGAAATACACGTGGATTCCTTACACGTGTGAAGTAAAATACGCGTATTGTTTTTTATTTATTAAAAAAACTAATTATAAAATACATATTTTGAATACATAAATATCTTGTTATTAATATACATGTATAAAATAAAATACATATTAATGAAGAACATAGATCGGCATTTGTCTTAAAATGGCGTAAGTTCGGCAAAATTTTTTCGCAACTGTTTGATTTCTCATTAATTATATGTAACTGTTCTTTTATCTTTTGCATTTTGTAACATGCAGTTTTTTGTTCACATCACAAAGGATGTCTATCTATTTGTTTATTTTTATTATTTTTACTAATAAGTCGAATGATTATTACGCGTTAAAACCAGATTTGATCTGATAGATAATATATTGCACACATTTATATTAAAAAAAATTATTAAACGGAGAAATTAATTAAAAATAAAGCGGAAAATCTTCAGCTGTCTGTTGGTTCATTGTCTTAATTAGTTATTGCGCGTATTTTATTGACGATGTGTCTTTTAGTGACAAACAGGATTAAATATGAAAAAAATAAATGCATACGTATAAGAGATTAATGCATGTTTGTTAATTATTGAAATGATGACTTATGTATCAGTAAACAAGATTTAGAATAATGTCAAAACTCGACTTTTGACGCGTAAATTCACATGTTTATTAAGCAATAAAAAATTCATAATCTCATTAATCTTGTTATCCCTGCAGCTTTTATTTGATTTGACTTTCACGAGCATCTTGAGATAATATCTCTTCTGATCAGTAATTGAATAACATAAGTTAATACTTTTCGAGAGCAGAATCAAATATTATCTACATATCCACGTTTAAAACAAAAAATAAATCGTTATGATTAATTCTATACAAAGATCACTTATCAGATCTAACTAAAGCACGATTTAATTAGCAAAATCGATTTTGCTAGGGTAAGAAAGCAATTAGAGAATAAGTGAAAACAATATCTAACGATAATATGCTATACGCTAATAAACTGCTGCGACAAAATCTCGCAGACTCTGATTACGTGTATGATCCAAAAAAGGACAACAAGGGTCAATTTAAACTTTCTGTACATCCTTAAGATATTATCATGAATAATCTGGTTTATCATTGTAACATGCAAATTTCCAGTTTTAAATTTTTTAATCTAACGAGCAAAATATCAAAAATCTTTTATTTGATTGTTGTGTCGTTATCGTTATATTAAATGGTGTGACATAGTTAATTATTAATGGTTAACAAAGGAAGAAATTTTAGTTATTAGAAAATTTCACGTCAATAATAAATATGAAGGGACAATGTTATCTAATTGGTTTGATTTAACATTATCTTGCATGTGTATGAATAAAATAGATTTCATGTTGCTGTTGCTCGTATTATGATAATTAATGCATATTCTAACAGCCAAACGGATTATGTCGAAGGATACTTGAAACTATTGAATTTATTATTACATTGGTTTTTTCTGATTTGATGAGCTTGCTGAAATTTTGAAACAACTACATGTGCAATACCTGATGTCATCCATCCATATTCTTGCACTAAATTGCAAAAGATATCTGTATGCCTCTTTCGAAGATGTATTGTAGTAGCATCTCTTTATCCTCTAAGCTCAACGTGAATGGTTCATTAGTTTACGCTCTAATCTCAACATGAATGGTTCATTAGTTTACTCTCTAATCTCAGCATGAATGGTTCATTAGTTTGGTGCTTGGATACTCGTTTCATTGTTTCAATTTTTGATAAGCGAAAAACCAAGAACCAAAAAAAACAAAGCAAACCAATTTGTCACATTAATATCCATGAATGACACACTATTAATTAATTCCGAATGCCAAAGACGCACATCGAGGAATCTAACAAATCATAATCATTTCACACTTCTATGGCTTATAGTAATCACACAAAGACAAAATCTTTGTCTCATATTTATCATCTGTATTTTGTGCTACGTATTTTCTTGCAATGTCGCAACACAAAGTCATCATTATGGTTATTTCACATAGAGCGCAAATTTTTATTTCCTTTTTTGCCTGAATCGGAAAGATGTAACAGTAACGAAAACCAAAAACCAAAACTTACATTATCATTATCAAACATGTATTACTTAACTGGGTCATCTGATTTATAAGGATCCGTGTATGCATATTTTCAAACAGGTTTATAGCATGATGATGCATTGTCTAGTCTCTCGGATTATTCCCGAGGCACTGCACTGTCTTGAGAAGCATTTCAGTATGCACGTATTTACGAAATGCTTCGTCACAACTTAATCACGGGTGCAGTATGCGAAAAAATCATGTGTCTATGTCAAGAATGCCGTAGCAAACTTATGATCGATGACCTGATGACAGAAAATGTCATCGCCCTTATCCGCGGTAAAATGATGTAATATAGGTATCTCTAATAATGTTCCGTTACTTCGATAAATGGATAATTGAGAATTTTGATTTGTGAATTTTTTTTGTTATCCGAAACATCTCCTTTACAATATACTAATTGTGAGCATATCAAATGACAATAACAGTCCAGATTGCATTCTTGCTTTGCTCTCTAACTAAAATAATCTGAAACAATTTTTCATTCTGTCTCGCCCGAACACACCCCAAAGGTTCAAGAAACAAAAAACTCTATTTACTTTCAATTCAGCCACACACTTACGTACGCTCGTCATTGTCTCACATCAACATTTAATCATTTACTATGCTAAAAAGGAAATATGTTACATTATTAGCGTCATTGCTTCGGCTATTGTCGATCATTATTAACGTTAGCAAAAGTTTATGAACATACCAAATTTGGTATTCGTGATTTAATACAACGCGCGTAAAATATTTCATATCTTTGATTAAAACAAAAATTAACTCAATCATTATTCGCCATACTCAAATCCAACCCAACCCAAACATGATTCTCAAAATTTCAGTGTGTATGTTATATATATTTATTCATGCTTGTATGTGTGTATATATATGAAAAAATTACATTTACAATTTTTCTTTTGCTAATTCTCTGCTCTGGATGAGTAAGTCATGAGACTTATACAATGTAAACGTATAAAGCTGAGGGGATTAGATGGATTCGAAAAATTACAAGTTCAAAAGAACTAAATAATTAATGAGAGAGAAAGCGAGAGAAAAAAAAAGCAAAAAGAAAAAGGAAGGTGAGTTTGTATGTGCAGTTGTTTTGCTTTGCTAATAAGAAGTTTTGAATAAATGAATGTTGTGCCAGCACATCAAATCTGTGTGAATTGGACAATAAATTAAAATAGAAATTTCTAAATTTCTTTCAGTCTAGACAATAATAAAAAAGGTTTGTAATTTCCTCTCGCTCTCTCTTGCAAAATACTATAATATATATATATATAATTGATCCTTCGTCTTTTCTTTAAAAATACACGAATTCTGAAAATAATATTTTTTTTAATTTGAGAAAAAGGCCAAAGAAAATCCCTTCTCCATATTATTGTAAAAAATAAAAAAAATTAGAAATATAAATAAAAAGGGGAATGCGAAAAAAAATGCTAAATTGTGAAAATGCTATTGTTCTTTTAAGATAACAAAAATGAAATAAAGGAAATAAAGGAAAAAGAGAAAAAAAATGTTCGTTTGTATAGTAATGTGAGGGGAAAAGAAAAACGGGTAGGGTAAAAGGGTTATAAAAAAGCCCAGAAAAGATTGCACACTGGGTAATTTGAAAGGGAGATGATAATAAAAAGTTTACAGGAAAAATAGAAAAATAAATACAAAGAAAGATAAAGTACCAGACATTCTATAACCCAAGAAAAATACCAAAATAGAAAACTAAATAATATATTGATCCAAGAAAACTCGAATGTAAAAAAAAAAAACCAACACACTCTATAAAGATATATGCACAAAACCTGCCCATTTATGTAATTTCCCTTTGGATTTTTTAAGATTTTTTCTCTTATGTATTTTTTTCCTTCTTTTTTAGTATTTAAAGTAATAAAGTGAATTATTGAAGGTAATGACCAGCAGTTGCGGTATGAGAAGGATGATTCTCAGAACCGTTATAAAATTGATAATCATTCTGAAGTAAAGCAACATAGGAAATATCGTGCTCAGGTTGAAAGTAATGATTGGATGCCACTGGATGATTAGTGATTGGGGAATTTGTCACCGAAGAATTCGAAGTGGACGGTGTAGATGGACCATTATGTAAATAATACTCGCTAATATAATGTTGCGATGCTTGTTCAACGTCCGGTATTGTTGTATAAATGTTTGTCAATATATTCAGAGGATTGGAGTAAGAAGGATCTACGTTGTTGTTGCTGCTGTTGCTGTTGCCATTAAACATATTTGATCTTCCTTCGTATAAGTCGATGGGAGTTGTGTTTGTAGGTGGTTGATAATAATTTGGTATTTTCTCTGTTCGCAACATTGAAGGGATCGAATTTGGTGGTGTTATAGGAATCGGATTATATTGTTGTTGCTGTTGTTGCGTATACAGCAATGCAGCAGAGTCGTGATAATTGCCGTGAAATTCAATTGGAAATTGCGCCGCCGGCGGATGATTAATAAATACCGATGGACCGCCTATGGATTGATACGGTTTCAAATGAGTTTTGATTGAATTGGTTCGAATTGGTCCGGTTCTTGATGATTCCATATTCCTGCTATTTTGCTGAACATTCGATTTGTTGGAAGCAACAGCGGCGACAGATTTCTTTGCCTTTTCTTGACGAGCGTTCTTCCGAGTTTTATCAACCTTATTCTTCTTATTTGGTTTGTAAATATAATTGGGATACTGCTTCATGTGCTCCAACTTTCTTCGATCAGCCATTCTCTCCCACTTTAATTTTTCGTGTGGTGGTTCAGCTTTCCACATATCAGCCATTTGTCGTGATACTTGTGCATTAGTCAAATGCTTATCAGCTTGAATTAAAGCTGGTTGTTTTGCTTGCCTGTAGAGAATGAATGCGTTCGGTGGTCTTGGCGGTTGCTTTGCAGTTATTGTGGGATCCGAAGCATTCGAATCGGAATTGGCCGATTTTCTTCCATCTTCGTCACCAGCCGCGGCACCAGCAGCAAGTGATTCATTAATGAATGGTGAATCTAATGAATCATTATTATTCTGTGAATTGTCGTATGAGTCAACTTCTTTTGATCCATTATCGAACATCAATAATCCACAATATTTTTTCATCTTGAATATATAGAAAGAAGTTATGAGTTTTAAAGAGAAAGCTTTGCGACTCAAGAGTAGTTGTATGCTAGATAGAAGTTTGAAAGTAATTGTATGCTAGATAGAAGTTTGAAATCGATAGATAATTGTTTTTCTTTTTGGGAGTACGTATTTGGTACGAAGAAATAAACTTTTAAAGGTTAAAGAAGAAGAATTTTTAAACAGAGAAAATTATAAAGAGAATGGTTATTTGTTGTATTGAAATGTATTTTTTATGGGCAAAAAGAAGAGACGAACTACTTCATATTTATAATTAATGACAACAACTGTTTGTGTCGTATGTTTGTGTCGTACAACTTATATTTATATTGATATTTATTCTATCGATAAATGTATAGACATATATTGTATTGTATATTTTTGTGATAAAATAGAATTTATGTATGTCTATACAATATATACAGTAGTATTATATAATATATATATTACTATACACATGTACAAGAAGCTGAAATGCATTTTTTTACACTCTGAACACGCGGCTTTATACACGGATGATAGAGTCCATATGCTACGACGAAAAATGAAAAATAGATTCTCATAGGAAAAAATTGGTTTAAAATATATCGAATCAAAAGAGAAGCACGTTGCTATTGGCAAACACCATCAGCAAGACGAAAAAATTTTTGTTTGAAATTAAAGAGCTATTCATCTTACATATACGTACATAAATATATTTACATACATTGATATTAGACACATTTTAACCGGGCATAAAGAAGCATCAGTCGCAGATGAAAAGTAATTTTCTTCCCCACTCCTCACCTCCAATTACCAATTAAAAACAACATTTCAATGCTCGTTCTATGTAAATTTCAATTTTAACCATACACGTCCCAATAAAAACAGTATAATAGACTATACGAAGGTTGCTGTTATATTACTGCTACTATATCCAATTTCAATTGAGGCAAAGTTCAATCAATTATTCAAATAAAAAACGAGATAATATTTACTTTATTATTTTTACGTATACTCTAATCCGATAACATAAAGGATTCTCTTGGTATTTGCCAGGGACGTGATAATTGAGGAGAGAACCCTATAATTATAGTTACCCCAAAATTCAAATTATTAGCCCTAAAAGTTTATTTCATCATTTTTAAGAAATATTTTCTATATATGCTAATAAAATAGTTGTGATAATAATAATTGTGTGTGTGTGATGTGATGTGATGTTTAAATGAAATTTCAAATGTGCTTCTTTGAGGTTCTTAATTATCAATTGATATTATTTTACAATTGCTGCCTCTTTATTTTAATTAATTGCTCGTTAAAATGGAAGGATGGAGTTTATTTGTTTTGCTAAGGTTAGAGATACCCGATATTCCATTCTATTGTTAGATCAAGAGATAATCGGACGCAATTACAAATATGTCTTTTTACTACTACTATTTTTCTTACTTCTACCCTAGCTTATTACTCAAATCGGTTTTTTATTTATATTTTAGTCATGTTACTTTGACGAAAAAATTGCCAATTATTACATTTGATGAACATTTAAAGTTTAATTTGTCGCATAGAAACACAATTCAGTATATTTGTTTAAAAGGTTAGGATGAGATTTAATTGGTTCGTTCATTTCTTCTTTAAAATACCGTCGTTTGAAAAAGCATCGTAAATAAAAAAGTATAATTATAATGTGGCCCTTAAGAATGCTGACGAGATCTGCGGGAAAGTGAAAGCGCGCAACCATACGAGCGAACAACAATATCGAACAAGTGAAAGCCCTTCAATATTTTTGTTATTGTTGCCTCAAGAATGTTAACGTAACTTCTATTGTTACTTGCTCCTGTAGAAACGGAGTAATAATGTACTTGTTATGATTGTTTTGTTGATATTCGGCACGATTTCACTAAAGGAATTTATTGTACGCATTTAGTTGATATTGGGTCAATTAATAATATTTACACGCGAATGGTATTAAACGCCTTCTGTCCACACGATTCCTCAATTGGGTAATTTGGTATTCCAATGCTGGTTAGTGTAAGACAACGAAAAAGAAAAATAACGGAGATGTGAACGGATGTGCAAAGAAGGAATTGCAGGAACGTCGCAACTGTACAGTTTAGTAATCCCAATCATCAAATCAACTCGGCTCGAAATTCACGCGTCATATCTAATTGTTGTTGGTTTAGCGTGTGATTTTTTTATTCTAGTACAGTTTGTTGTTGTTTCAGTTATCACAAAGAAGGAAGTTCAAAGTACAGAGGCTTTTTTACTTGCTATCTCCTAATAATACAATCGAGCTAAATCAAAAGAAGTTTCGGGTCTTCGAGAAGTAACATTCAAATTTTTTTGGACCGAAATTCGCCACTGAATGGCAATCATTGTATCACAATTTTTATACTTTATTTATCCAGGGGTGTTCCAGGATGTTGTACACATACACTACACTGTATAAAAAAATGAAATACCTTGCATAATTAAGTGATAATTGGAGATGTCGGACAACATTGTACCACGGCCGAGATGGCTTAATGTTTCAATTCCTGCCATACGTGGCGCAAACTTGAAACGTTGCGTTGGTCTGCGCCGCATGATATCATGTATGCTTGGGTCGGACATAGAAATTCTACACTAAATACGGATACGATAAGGCAAATTTTATTTCAGCCACTGGTGATTGACCAGTTTTTTTTTTCATCTTAGTCTGATAGAATAGACAGAATCTTCCGGAAAAAAAGTACGCAAACAAAATCATTTGCTTTCGCTCATTTTATTTATCCATTTTATTCAACTCTCGTGTAGTCATTTTTTTGTTTGTTCGAAGCAAAAAAAGCGCGGTAAAATTTTTCTAATAAGGGATGAAAATGAAAACAATGACACTTTGAGTATAGGTGAAAAAAATACACAAATCCTATATATGTCATTAATTACTATATATGTCATTAATTACTATTATGTAAGAACGAAATTTTTAATAACATTTCTTGAAAATTTCCTTTTAAGGAAAAACAGGATTCTTAATCATTTTCTTTGAATTAAAAATTTCTTAACAATAATTGTTGATTAATCAAAAAAGCTTATTCATTTACTATAGTCCGATACATACATTACAAACAGAATGATCCACAAACAAAGATTTACATCAATGCATACATTATTCTGCATTGTATATCTTATAAACTAGGGATTCACACATTGTATTGTTTTTATATTACTAATAATTTAAGCATAGAATGTATGTTCTTTTTTTTCGGTACTTCTATGATCATTCATTATGATTGACCTAGAGCTGTTATTATTAATATACGATTATCACGTCTAATTGTTACTTTTTTTTTCTATTATGCTCTTATAGATAAAAGAAATTCGTTTATTAAACACGAAAAAGTAATCAACAATAACGATAGTTTAGAGTATTGTCGAATAACTTGACTATTGTTAGGTAAAAGATAGAAACCTAATCTATAGAAATAATATCCCTTTTCCCCGCCATAGCATCATACAAACAAACATAAAGCGTATAAACAAAAAATTGTTTATTTTTGCCATAAGCTTGCATATAATGTGTATAGGTTTTCCCGCGCTCGTCTATATATGTGCTAATATTAACTTACATTGTGAATGCCATGCAATAGAATTTTCTCGATAATAATTAATTGTTAGTGAATAATAAAGGCATTTATGTTTGAAATTCATAGGCAAAATTTTTTTCCTTAGACATAACTATGAGATGAATGCTTGTAACCGATCAATATTCATAAAGTAAAACTTTCATCCAGGATTAATTGAATGCGCCATCCGATGTTAGAAAGTAGACACATGCAGATCTATATACATAGATTTTTCATACATCGCAAAATATAATTAAGAATAGAAAATTATTTTCACCGCATATTAAAAAATAAATTTATTAAAAAGTAATTCACATCACTCGTCCGGCCACTATATTCCGAAAAACAAAGTAATCAAAAAGATCGTTGAAAAGAAAATCGTATGTATCGATCAACCGTTAACGATTAAAACTGTTTATATTCCTTTAAAAAAAAGAAATTGATGAATGGTCATCTTTATCATCATCATCATCATCAATGCTATTATAAAAAATGCAATGATAACTCTCATACATGTATAAGCATGGGATGTTTATATGACATAATACATAAATACATACAATAATCAATACGAAACATGATTTATATGCAGGGTAACCTGCTTATCTCGTATATGCGTTGTGTTACTCTGCCTATGATTTATCGATGCGGGTTATTACACGAGATACAACTCGGTTACTCAATACCGTCATCATACTCGTATTTTTTTGCTCAACGATATCTGACTTTTAATCTTTTTCCTTATATGAATGATGAAAAGTGATTATAAAGATTCCTTTTAATGAAACTCCCGATAACTGTCTTAAAAAATTTACTTTGACTAGTGTCAGAATGGAAAATAGCCAATGGATTCATATTGACTTTTTCATCGATAGCAAGTTCAGCCACACTATTCGTCGACTATCCCCGAGCTGATAATCACTTTTAGTGATTATTAAAAAAACTGAGTAAAAACTCCGAGTTCTAGTTTCCATAAATAATCTCGCAATACTCCGATGTTATGCTGGCAGGGCAGATCTACAACACATATTTGTTAGTCTATTTCGAGTAACATAGTTTTTTTTTTACGTATAACAAGAAGATATTCGCTACAATTGATACCGTGCTTTCATCGCGCAATAGAGAGGGATAATAGTCTCAAAAGGTGATGACAATGCTGAATAAGCAAGAAATCCACAAGATTTTCTTTTCAATGCAAACCACGTTGCAGATATTTGACCAAACTTTACTGCACTTCATTTAACTTTAATTCTCTTTGCTCTATTTTTTTTAGTTGATTTTTATTAAATATAGTAATCAAGAAAAGTATATTTGCTTTAATTATTACTGTTACTATTTTGTTTCGAATAATTACATGATTTAGTTCGATCCGCTTTCCGGGTATGATTTCCCGGTACACCAATGTGATTTGACACAAACTATCCACACATTCTATTTTTTTATTCATGTCCAAAAACGATAATAATTTAATTTTATTTGTTTTAGTCTTGCTTTTTTCTCTTTAACAATGCGATATACAAATACGCGTGTCAATGTCGATTATGCAAGTAATTAAAAATTTAATTAAAGAAATGGCAACAAGAAAGAAGTTAATTATAGGATAGACGAGGAACACTTTGTTTGTGGTCTTGTGAAGACCATGCTGCTCTTCACATTTTTGCTCTCGTCAATGATATCTATGTTACAAATCGGTATATTCGACGTCATTATCGATGACGAGGATTCACGTAATCCGCGCATTCATTTCAAAGTCTCCGATCACATGAAAGCATGAACAAAGATCGCGGAATAAAACGCTAATAAATCTTATAGTAACATGTACTATAAAGTTTCTTGGCTTCGTTTCTTTGTGATTATAATTATTAATTATCGAATGATTTCACAAAACAATAAGTAAAAGAAAACGGGCTGATCTAATGGAACATTCAATCGAGGAAAGATGCTTACAAAGATGTTTAAACAGATCATCTCAATCAGCTTAATTGTGTATTCTCGCTCAAGTTTCTAAACGCTAAAATTTTTAATTGAATAACTTCTCATCAGCCATAACGATAAAACTTCTTGATCACATGATTAGATCACTGGCCACACTTGGCTGCGCCAAAAATCATTTTGGGATATTCTTACAATAGGCTTCGTATCAGAAATCTACGAAATTCGAATATAAAATTTCATTAAATGACAATATAAAAATTTATTTAGGAATGTATGCTAGTGATCTAACGTGTGTTAATTCAAAATTTCATCACATAGTTCCTGAAGCAAAAAGGTATTTCACTAAGACGCGACTTTGTCACATCAAGTTTCAAATTCTTGCCCCAATATTGCCTTACCTTTAATAATCACATCATATCGACCACTCATAGCTATACGCCGTATAATTAATTTATTACGCGTCGCATATATTACATAAATAATTTCTAAAACGCATTGTTCTCTTTAGTCCTCCCTACGTGTCAATTTTCTCTTAATGTTTTATTCGATAAAATAAACACACGCTTACACACGCTTACACAAACTAACAGAAAATTTGAGAATACGAGGTATTGTGATTCAACGCATTGTTCTCTTGACCGGAATGGATTTCTCATGTATGCACCGTGAGTCTTTGTTTTCGTGTTATTCAGGGCCTCGAGATTATCAAAGCTGTCAAACCAAATGGCATTAATATGTATTAATGTGTAAAGTCTTAATTGGCCTTTGTCCCTAGAATAATAAGAAATAATGCGAGAAAAACGCCCAAAATTTCAATTGTTCTTGGAGATATACATTATTCTTTCTTACACTCATTCATTCATTTGCTCATTTATTTAACGCAAATCTCAATAAATAGCGATCATAACGATTCTTCTATTCAAACAAATAACATTGTTCCTTTTTTCGTTAACTTGAGAAAATCGTTTTTACGTCAACTTATATGCAGTGTTAAATTGACAAGCGCTTGCTTATACGCGCGCGTATCCTTATCGTGTAGTTTGTGTTTCAATGTGGGGTAAAGTTTTAATTTCGACATTTCTGAATAATTGATCAATTGTTCTGTATTTGTATTTGCTTGTTATTAGTGGCTAGGTTTACTTATCACACTTGTTGGAAACAGGTTTTTTTAAGATCTTAGTAAATTTGACAGTTTATCAAAAATTCCGTGAACTCTTAATTTAAGAATAGTATATTGTTATTTTACTATATTTAAATTATAAGTGTGATAACCTATTACTATACAATTTCAAGATAAATTATGAATCTTGGCGTAATTATAATGAGAGTAAATCGATTAACCATAATCATATTTACAGTGGTATTCACGGACAAGGATTCAATGAAAATTAGGCGGGAAACAAAAAACCGAACCAAAAAACAAGATTATTACTCCTATTCAAAATAGAAAATAATAAACGAAATAGGAAATTATCAACATGCTGATAAACAATCTCAAAATAGGATACATTGTTGTTGTGTATGTTCTATTGCCATTTATCAACACAGAATAATCTGAAAACAGATACGGAGAGGAGTTTATCGAAGAGAGGCCAAGGTTTCGAACAGAATTAAAGAGAATTAAAGAGAAAAAAGAAATAAAAACGTAAAGAAATTAATGTTTAGCGCGTTAGTAAACAATTAGTCAATAATCATAGAAACAGCCAGTTAGAATGATTTACATGTCATGTATACGTAGTGGGTGATGTAGATCAACCATGAAAGTTTTATATAGAACCACGTTTAACATCGATATAGTATGGTTTTCCTGAGGCAGTTTTTTTTAGATCTTTTAGATTTTTTACTCTTTTAAGAGATGTTTAGTGCTAAGCCCCGAAAGAGGCGCATGTTTTTCTTTTTAGAAAGACATTTTTCAATAAATAACCGGATTTGGCATGAAGTCATAATAATTAACTAGGTGGCATTGTACCAATAAGTAACACAACCGAGCATATATTATACGTTTTTAGCTGCGGTCTTTTTCGAAAAGAAAATTATTAAATATTACTAAACAAATTTTGAATTTACAGGTAGTTATCATTTATTAATAATGCAAGTTCGAGAATCTCATCAAAATTAAAAAGTAATTTCTAAATATCCAACGATGAGCGTATTCGCGTATTTTTTTTTTGCCAGCCTACTTGCACATCTCAATTGTATGTACATGCGAATTTGACAAATTTTTGCAAGTCCGGAAAGATGACACTCGAGCTTTCAATGTTCCTTGATGAAATACAATGCTTGCGTCAAAAATAAAACTTTCGGAACATTCGATAACAAACTCCTCCAACATTTGAGTAAAAACCGCGTTGCTGAACTTTGAACCATTGATGTACGATCAAATTGAAAATAGCCGATTTCTTGTTCCAGGCCTTCGAGAGAGACTACACCCATTTCTTTGAAGTGTTGTTGTCAGATATTTTTTCGCCACCAGGAGCCATTTCAACTTATCGTTTTAGTAGGATATTTCATCAGTGTCTCACGATAAGTCTCATACTACAAAAATATAAATTCGTGACGAAAGAAAATATCACCTTAATTCGCCAACATTTAGCATGAGTTGTGTCAATATTTCCATCTGCCATTTTTTATCTTAGCACATTTGATCATTTATCTTTATGACGTACATGTATTTACACGAAAATATGTCATTTTTTAATATTTGCGTCATCTCAACACATATTTAGGATAAAATTAGAATCGCGTTAAAGATAGACCACCTTTACGCCAAGAACAATATTACGCGCGTCTACATATTACTATTTCAAAGGGCCATGTTCCGAAACAATACTACTAGTTGATCCTTTTGATTCGATAAATAATAGTAAAGTTGAAATGTGAATTTAAACAAAATTAGCAGAAGCTAAGGCAGAAATTTATTAAAATACTTTGAATTCCGATCAAGTTAGGAATAGGACCGCCCAAAAATCTAATAAGCATTTGGTTCTTCTGCGAGCTCTTCAGTGGGTGTCAAATAGGCGTGGGAAGTTAATGCGATCTTTATAATCTGACCTGGATCAAATTCAGCTAAGAACTTGTCTTAGTACTTTTATATGTTCAAAATTTGAACTAAATTCAAAATAGATATTTAGCAGAAAATACATCGATTTACCGATATCCCGTTATAACGATGACTAATTAAAATCGATGACCACTAATAAAATTTCCTTCGATATCGAAAATTTTGGGGCAATCGACAATAAATTGTTTTAAATTCTATAAACTCGGAAATCAATACAAAATTTTATCCACACATATCGATGTTATTACACAGTCAACCTCGTTAAACCGAAGTGGTCAGAAAATTTGAAAGAATCGGTTTATCGAGGTTTATTTAATAAATTCGATTTATTGAAGCAGGTTTACTATAACTGTTCTTGAATCAACTTCGATTTATCGAAGTTGATTACTATAACTGTTCCTGGAACTAAATTCGGTTTATCTAGATTTTAATTAGCGTTTCGGTTTAACGAGGTTGATGGTAATCTATCAGCATAATAATTTTTTTGAATTTCTAAACATAATTTTAAACACACATAATTTTGGTTAGTTAAATTAAGACAAAATTAAATATAATTAAAATAAAAATTGCAGAAATCAGTAAATTATAGTATATAGCAGATTTAACTATATTTTGAATATAATTTTTAGAATACAGTCAACTTCTATATAGTCATCACCCTTGAGAAAGTGAGTATAAAGGAGTGTGAGTATAAAAGTATAGTTGAGATGCGAAACGGTTTTGATTTCTTCGGTAATATCAACCACAAATGCTCATCAGTAGGATCACCTAGAACGAGACAAACTACGTACCATGATGTCGGTGGTATATCTGCAAAATACTAAAATCGAGAATTAAGAATTTTTTGAGGGTCATAGATATATCGTCATATAACATGTCACGTTATACGTTATTTACGTAAGTACCTTGATCGATGTTGTTGGTGACGAACTGTGACTAATAAATATAAAACAGTACGCATTGTACTCATAGCATTGTTACTTGATAGCATTAGAATCTGAGATTATATTTTTTCAACTTTGCTAGTCTCATCACACATCAATTGCTTCTTATTTTCGTGGAAGCGTTTTACGTGTCGCTCATGTTGTTTACCTTGTACCTCTATGGCAAATCCATACTGTGGATAATTTTTGGGACAGCAAGCCGTATAGTTTTTTGTTATCTCAGAAATGATTCAATCAAGCTAAAAATACCCAAGCGCTGACCATCGATTTTTTTTCGCGTTAGAAATTTTTATTATATATCTATCTTCATCCTACCACTTCCATAACGTAGAAACAGAAATCACATATATAATCATTATTTTAGTGTCATACTATTTCGCATATATAACTACGTTTACTTTTCACATATATATATTTCGGGATTTTATCGAGTTGTACGGGCGTCGATGTCCACATATTTTGGTCGGAAATTTTGCTTGCCAATTTTTCCTTCCGGCCCGGAAGTGAAATTTTAATCATGTGATTTTTTACTATATATTCTCGGATCCTAATTAACTCGAAGTTTTGAATAAATCTGCTTTCTATATAAAACTGTTGATACCCAGACATGTCGTCAGAATTAGAATTATCTTTCGAAGAAAGAAGAAAATGCCAAGCGCAAAGCTGAGAATGTTAAGCTTAAAGCCGAAGTAACAAAATTAAGACACGATATTGAGGAAATCAAGAAGCAGACCCGAGTCATTACTAATGAACAGGAGGTCTTCTTTGCAGAGCAAAGCCATATGTGGCACAAAAGATATTTCGCAGTCCTCGGCTTGCCAAAATTACCGGTAAAAACTTGGGCCCAGGCACGAAGTGCATTACTCATGATCTCTTGCCTGAACTAGAACATAACTCGATCCAATCTGAATCTCCAACAGAGCCTGAAATATTCACAACCTCTTTGCCACAAAATATTATTGATGATGATTCAGCTGAATTCCTTGAATTTACAGAAACAGTATATAAGGAAAGATTAGTAATGAAATAAGAGAGAGAAACAGGGAAAAAAGCTCCGAACTCAAGAGGTACTCTCAACTTCTCAAGATACTCCCTCTATTATTATTTCTGAACAGAAAAATAACCAATCAAAATCTCAGAATGCATGTCCTGGCTTGTTCCAAATTCCTGTCTCACAGAGTAATTAATCAAATATTTTGGAGATAAACTTCATTGTCCCAAGTTTTATAATCAAGCACAAACACAAAGTACCATTTCTTTTGAACTAAGTGTCATTCTCCCTAAATAAAAATCTCTTATAATCAGAAAGTAGGACAAGACTTATATGTGAATTATTCGAATTTATTAGAAGCATTGATTTCATATCCTTACGAGATCTGAATAAAACTTTACTGAATTATATATATAAAAACAAATTTTAGATATTTCTGTTAGCACTAATCTAACTCTAGATTTTATATCTTATTTGATTCATTTATTCGACAAGGCTGAAAAACTGGTCTAAAAGAAATATTAATATAATAAGAAATACAAAAAAACTTATAACTTTTAGTTTAGAAAATAATATTAGTAATCAAATGGTAAGAATATAAATTTATAATAAAATGGAATCGTATTTTCAAGAGAAAGTATGATTCAAAAGGTTAAAAATATTTATATATTGTTTAAAGGAAGTAATTAAATAGAGAACGCTACGATAATTACAAAACACGGTGATATCATCAAAAAGTCACATGAGATCACATGTCACGTGTCATAATCGACCAATCAAAATTCGAAATTATCGAAAAGCTTAAATTTGACATCTAAAGCATTATAAATATCACGTCACAAAATTTCAGCCAAAATTACGAATCACATGATATCAGCCACATCATCAGCCACCAGCCAATGAAATTATATGTAAACAAAGTCACGTGATTAATGAACAAAATTTGAAAACACTCTTTTTATTAAATAAGGACCATACTCCCACACTCCCTATCTTCCATATATGGGTGAGGCTAATGTGGAGTAATAACAAGCCACAATTAATGCCACCACAATTAAATTAACCAATCA